>JAOQMP010000005.1:11129935-11155921 GCA_027563575.1 Erythroxylum pedicellare | reverse complement strand
GTTTGAGGCTTTGGGAAGTAGTTGGTGTTTATGTTTTTGTGTATTCTGTCCTTGGAATTGAATGAATGAGGGTGGTTGAATGTTGTATTAAGTAAGGTAGGTTGCAAGAGGTTTTGGGATCTGCTTTAGGGGTTTTCGTTGCGGCAAGGCCAAGTGTTCGTCACGGTGAAATTGACCCGAAACTTTTTATTTTTGTTGGTGTGGTGAGTTCACTGCAGCGAGACCAAAAGGTCGCTATGGCGAAAATAAAATTTTAGGCTTGCCACAGTGAAAGTTAAATCGCTCACTACGGTGCAAAATTCCTGAAGGGTCCAGGGAATTTTCTTGCATGGCTTCGCCGCGGTGATCACCGCCTTTGCTTCCGAGGGAGTTTTCTTTTAAAATTTGAAATTTCCAAGCCTCCCCTCTTCGTTCACGTTTCACAATCCCATGTTCGATGTTGGGCTCCAGAAATGAGGTCCAACAGAAGCCATTAGAAAATTCAAAGATGTTTATAGCCTTAACATTATTCCTTATTTCCACCATCTTTTTATTAGATATAACTTTATTTCTTTTGGTAACTACTTTACCTTTATAGGTCGCGCAACTTCATAATAGATGAAAGCGTTCATCTTGGTCAAGTATTAAGAAAAAGAATCAAGGCATCCCTTATACTCTCATTGTACTCTTCATTGTATGACATACTAGTTAGTTGATGGAAATATGCCTAGATCCCAATTAGAAACAATAGTAGTAGCAACAACTCCCTTATAATAAGATCCCTCTATTGGAATTAGTACTTATACGTGTCTTTTAAATCACATCGTTGGTTTAACAATAGATGATAAGGCTCTGTCTACTAGACTATATTATAATTCTACTGTAGACTCTCACTTTGATTTACTTAACGCTTAGGTTACCTTATAATGGGAAATTTTAGTCCCTCTAAGATAACTTAGAGAACTTGTGTCACACACCCACCTTAATAAAGCCTAGGGTGGACTGTAAAGTGTTAACATGACACTGGGGTGCTAAGCTAATCCTACCAGCACACATAACTTAACATGTTCATACATTCTATCCATCTAGTCATCATTCAATTAACAAGATATTTTAAGTCCAAATAGGCGTAATTCATTCATTCATCATAATAGTTTAAGTGTAAATTCATCATCATTCACTACATATGTTCAAATGCTACATAGTAATAACATAATAATAATTTCATTTTACAAGTTCCCTACTATACTAATGCCCTCAATGTCTACATTGATGTCTAAAGACATAATGTTCCAAATATATAAGATCAATTAGACAACTTTGGTTGATCTTGTGAAGACCTTACTCATGCCCATTACTGTTGCTGCTAGTTAGTTGACATAGTAACCTTTTCCTTTTTCTAAGGGGGGAGAATTTAATGAAAATATGAGTATTACACTTAATGAGGGAAAAATACTTTTACTTGTGAGTGGTCATGTGTCAAAAAACTCATTTTTATTTCGAAAATCAAATTGATTTATATATATTAAAAAACCAAGTAGTAAGTTCCCTACCTATGTTCACACACAATCGTGCCTACAGATGTATCAACAATATTCCAAGACAAGGATCACTCTCATCAAAGCATAAGGTCAATTGTCACATTTCATATCAAGGTTTAATTAAGAAATCTATTATTAAATCAAACATCATCATAGTATTTAAAGCATAAGTTCATCATTCACCATAATAATCAACCACTTAATAAGATATCATTACCTTAAATAAGCAACACCATATCAAGCATAAAGCACCCATGTAGCTCAATTTCATTACATATGCCCTTCATCACGATTTTATTCATTTCCATTAACTCTTTAACTTAGGGAACTTAATTTTGTTGCTTGTATCACCTCACTTAGGTCTTTTTTTAAGGAAAATTTGCGTAAGTCACCTCAGTTAGGTCTTTTGCCTAAGCCGCTTTACTTAAGGCTTTGTTTAAAAAAATTACCTAAGCCACCTCACTTAGGTCTTTTGCTTAAGCCACCTCACTTAGTCTTTATTTAAGAAAATTTACCTAAGTCCCCTCTTTTAGGTCTTCCATTCATTTTATTTAATCAATCCATTTATTATCAAGTTTTCAAGGAGGACACTTCACTTTACTACACATTTTCAAACAAACAACCAAATTCACTCTTGGAAAAAAGTTACAGGAACATGTCATAAAATGTTAACATGATTTAGTAATCAAGATCATATTCATACATATCATCATTGACTACTAACAAATTTCTTATAATTATTCACTTATATCCTACACCATGCATTTCAAGACATAAATAACCATAGGACATTCACAATCACTCAACACAATCATAAAATTTACTCATAAAGTAACAAATTCTCATCAAGCATAGTATGAAAATCATTTACATATAAACCACAAAAATATTCACTCTTATTATTCTCTCTCTCACACCCACATGCGTGCGCACGTGCACACACACACACACACACACACAAAGGTACAATTTTCATGTTGAGCATCTTCCCAAATTCAATTCTTACAGTCCTTGAAATTAGCTCTTAACAACATAACACCTCTAATGCCCTAACAACTTGAACAACCTATAATAAATAATCTATATACCTTAAACCATAATAATTTTTCCAAAAAAATTAGAACAAATTACCCAACATCTAAATCTACAAATTTTAGTTTCTAACCAACTTCTAAATCAGTTCTCTAGACACTTAAGTCATGAATATAGTCCCAAACTCAACTTCTATCCTACAAGACAAACTAGTTTCAGAAATTTGACTATATCTTTTAACTCGTAAAATTTGGGTACTGACCCTTTTATGGAAATAAACTAGAGATGCATATCTATAATTTTTATGTTTTATATTTTTTCAAATTCACAATTTTTAAGCTCAAAATATTTAGAGCATAGTAGTTCAGTCATTCAGGTCCAAAATAGAACAGCCACACTTGTTAACCTATATCTCACAAATTAAATCATACTTCCTTAAACCCTTTTATAGCCAATTATAACATATATAAGCAGACATGAAACATAAGTATTGCAATGAAATTTTGGTCAAAATAATCACTTAAAAATTTGTTTCAAGAGGGGTTTAGGAAGGGATGCAATCCCACTCACTTATTGCTAGAAATCAAGTCTTTTTTTGTCACTCTCCCTTCCTCTTTTCCTCTAGAAGTGTCATTTCCTTCTACCCCAAATCCCAAACCTTTTTACAACTATTAAACCCTAGTTAACATTTTTTTAAAAAAAATTCATCCATACCCCATAATATGAAATTCGAACTATGACTTTAATGAGCCTTCTTCCACTTATTTCACTCTCTATCCTTATTTGTCCATCCACTTTCTTTTTTAATTGTTCTAATATATTCACAAATTTTATCACTTATAGAAATAACAATTACCTCATAATAATTTTTAATAAATGCAATTTATTCCACTTGCAATGCATTTTTCTTCAATTTATTCACTAACATCAATTATTCATAATCTTTTCTCTAAAAATTATAAGTCACCAAATTTATCCTTAAAATTTTACCAATTATTCACAAAAAATCTCCTTATTAAACTAATTTTAGCAAAAAAGAAAACCCCTTCTTTAAGCGACAAAATGGAAAGTATTTAAAAATTCAAGTTCAGTAGTGCAAAATAATAAGAAAAATAACACTATATGAAAAATATAAATTATTGAGACTAAATAGGAATGGAGAAAACTAAATGAAAACTTGGGGTGTGACAACCTGTTGCCTATATGAGATTGCATTGAGGACTTATGCACATTGATTGATTCTCAGTTTCCTCCCTTAACTATTCAATTTCCTTTTTAATACTTCTAAAATAAGGAGAGAGTATTAGTGATATTAGATATGTTTAATTGGAGTTATATTTACTAGGAGTTATTGGTATTATATTTAAAGGGAGTCAATGTAATATTATTGGTATTTTATAGTTGTATGTAGTAATTGATTTTGAATCTACACTGATATGGCACTTGTTATTAGTGGGAAATCTTATTACACCATACTTGCGCTTTATTTTGTTTAGCTATATTGGTGTTTGAATAACAAATGATCTAATTCATGACACTTGAATGTTTTTTATGCATAGATTTAGGAGTAAAATATTCACCTTGCTTTCATATTAAGAAATTGGCGTTCTAATATCATATGTTTTGTTATTATTAAAAAAGGTAAGATTGTTGAACTAAGAAGGTTATAATCAATTTTTTTATGATAATAATGCATAAATGATTTATTCTTTGTTTTTTTAAAAAAAATCAACATAATCTAAAATCAAGAAACAATTTATGGAGACTAAATGCACGAAGTTAAGAAGAAGTTCAAGATCAAGGAAGATCAAAGCACAAGTCTATAAATTTACTTGTAATTTTTTTAAAATCTCCTATTTAGTTATTTCAAGAATTCTTCATGAATAAGCATATTATATTTTGAACTTAATGCATAAATGCTTTTTCTTTTTTCAAAGAAAACCCTTTTGATCTTAAAATATTATTTGAAAAACTTTTGAAATGTTTTCTTATCAAGTTTTAGTCAAATAAATGTAGATTAATCTTTTAAAGAACTTGAAAAGTCTTGGAAAACATATTCGCAAGCATATTGGTCGACTAATGTATAGGTGTGGTTAACTAATATATTATTTTTGGGAGGTTGGTTGACTAATGTATAACTATGGCTGAACAGAACTTCGAAAAATTAATGTAGACTAAATTTGTATACGACATTGGTTGATACATTGTAATGTCACTATTAGTAATCACTACAACAACTAAATTTTGTGTCTAACAATATTTTAGAGCTATTATGTGAATAAATTGTTGGAATTTTGATTGTTATACATCTATGACATTCAAAGATTACAATAACACATTTCTAAGAGGTTTTTTTTTACTTTACCATTTACAAGTATTCATTCGTTAATTATGAAGTGATAGAAAGCCCTTGAGCATTACAGGGAGCAAGCAAAGTTTATTTGAGTTGTATACATTAATTAAGGTTGACATTCTTATATTTTAGATATACCAGGAAATATTGAAGTTTCTATTCACCCTTTATGAAGCATTGAAGTTTCTCTTCATCCTTGATAAAAGAGTTTTTTTTTTTAATCAATCAAAGATTATTGTAAGAAGGTTTCTTTTCACTTAGCCGAAAGAAGATATTAACGAAATCCTATGAATTTTTTTTGAGAGTCAATGTAAGCAAAGTTTAATTGTGAAATACTATAAAATCAATTTGTAATCCCTTCTTTATACTCATTATTTTCACTTGATTGATTGATGAATTTATTGAAATTATCATTGCATTTTATCATTCAACTCAAAATGGATATTTATTAAGTTTTAAAAATTTTCTTAAAATTTATTAATACTCAATTCACCTTTTGTTTTGTTGTCATTAATAATTAATAAAAAATATTTTGAATGTTTTAAAAATATTAAAATTTATTTTGAATATTTTAAAATATAAAGGATTTATATTTTAACAAAAATTTTAAAATTCAATTTACAATTTTGCAAAAGCTTCTTGTGGTTAAAATTTTTCTGTTAATATAATTTATAGAACTATTTTAAAATGAAAATGAAATGAAAAAATGTCTTTAAGTGATATTTTACATGAAAAACAAAGCTAAAAAATAGAAAAGGAAAAAATATTGTCTGCGATCGTGTTCGTGTATGTGTCTGTAACTCTTGTATTTATCTGAAAAGTTAAACTTTATTATTTGCATCAAAAAAACACTGCAAGGCTTCTTCTTTAGTTGAGATCTCCAACTCTTTTTAGTTGTTGCTTGCCCAAACGACACACAAACTCGCGAATCCCAGACCATCTCATCTCATCAATGGAGCAATTGAAGACAATAGGTAGAGAGCTAGCGATGGGGTCGCAGGGAGGGTTCGGGCAATCCAAGGAGTTTCTAGATCTTGTTAAATCCATTGGCGAGTCCCGATCCAAGGCCGAGGAGGACCGAATCGTGCTCAACGAGATCGACACTCTCAAGCGTCGCATCGCCGAGCCCGACATCCCCAAGCGCAAGATGAAGGAATACATTATCCGCCTTCTCTACGTCGAGATGCTCGGTCACGACGCCTCCTTCGGTTACATTCATGCCGTCAAGATGACTCACGACGACTCTCTCGTCCTCAAGCGCACTGGTTACTTGGCCGTCACTCTGTTCTTGAACGAGGACCACGATTTAATCATTCTCATTGTGAATACCATTCAAAAGGATTTGAAATCGGACAATTTTTTGGTGGTTTGCACCGCCTTGAATGCGGTTTGTAAGCTTATTAACGAGGAGACCATCCCCGCCGTTTTACCTCAGGTTGTGGACTTGTTGGCGCATCCTAAGGAAGCTGTTCGGAAGAAGGCGGTTATGGCTCTTCATCGGTTTTATCGCAAGTCGCCATCTTCTGTTTCGCATCTTCTCTCCAATTTTCGCAAGGTTTTATCGATGTCTCTTTTGGATGAACTCTATAAGTTAGTTGATTAGATTAAATTAGGTTGGAGTTTTGTTAAACATACGAGATTAGTGATTGAATCAGTACTCAAATTATGATTGTCGACTTTTTTTTTTTAAGAATTCTGATGTGGTTTTGTTTGTTTGCAGAGGCTTTGTGATAATGATCCCGGGGTGATGGGTGCAACGCTGTGTCCTCTTTTTGATCTTGTGACAACAGATGTTAGTTCTTATAAGGATTTAGTGATCAGCTTTGTGAACATTCTTAAACAAGTTGCTGAACGAAGACTGCCCAAGGCTTATGATTATCACAACATGCCAGCTCCATTCATACAGGTATTTACAAGATGCAATCTTTTTACTTGTCTAGGCATCCTACACAAGTTTATCTTTAAGTTTCATAATTACAATGATACATCAAGGTGCTGCTGGTCCATCTAGTTGGGTAAGCCTTTATTTTGTTGGAATAATAAGGGATAAACTAACACATTTAGGTGTTGCGCCTTTTTTGTTTTGGACATTACCAAGGTTACTTGATAAACGTTTCTTGTGAATCTTATCTTAATGTTGCAGATTAAATTATTGAAGATTCTAGCGCTGTTAGGAAATGGTGACAAGCAAGCAAGTGAGCACATGTATACTGTTGTGGGCGATATATTCAAGAAGTGTGATTCAGCTAGTAACATAGGAAATGCCTTACTCTACGAGTGTATATGTTGTGTATCTTCAATATATCCAAGTCCTAAGCTACTAGAGGCGGCTGCTGATATAATAGCAAGGTTTTTGAAGGTCTGCTCCTGCATTTTATAGATTGCTTTTACAGCATTATCATTGCCTTCGATTGTTGAACCATGTTATTCTTTTGGCCTGACTAGTAGTGATAGGTAACAATATATGTCTTCCTTGCCTGCAGAGTGATAATCACAATCTGAAGTATATGGGTATTGATGCTCTTGGTCGTCTGATTTCAAAACCAGAGATAGTGGAACAACACCAATTGGCAGTGATTGATTGCTTAGAGGTGATGGTTTTACTTCTGAAATGATTGTAAGCCTAACCATTTATTGCTTCTGTGGAGCTGTTGACTTACATATCCAGCTTATGGTCTGACTTTCTGGACTATATCCAGGTTGTAGATTTTCCTTCTAAATGACTATTGTTCATTCCTTATAAACCCAATCTGGAAAAAAAAAAAAAGAAGCTAATATGAAAAAAGTAAAGTAATGATGAGTTACTGTGATTTTGTTGTAATCAATTTTTTCTTCGATGGTAATAATGATGCTAATGATGGTGATGATGAAAGTTACTGGTAGTGCATTTGTTATTGTTGATGGTCATGGTAGTTCCAAGTCAGTTGTGCTGGTGATTATGCTGTTTGTGACAAAGAGAAGCGAATCCTAAGGATGTCTAATTTCTGAAACCATTATACTTTTGTCACCCTGAAATTCTTAACAGAAACTCTTCGGAGAAACAATTCTTTTATTGTTTTTGATTGTTTTTCTTCTGTATTTTGATTAGCCAAATGCTCTTTTACTTCTGATTTTTTTTTGTTTGCGTGAATTTGAACAGTGTTAGAGTAACTCAAGTTCTTTCTTAATCATATAAATCCCTACCACTTACCTGTATGGGAATTTCCTATTATTTGCTTCCAGTGGTTTTATAAAGTTGATTTTGAAGAAATAATTTTGTTTCTGATTTACCATATTTATGTAATTCAAGCTTGCTTTTTGGCTCTTGGTGGGAGGTGACATGCATGCTTGTGCATAGACCTGAAAAAAGACTTTGGGTCCTTTTCCCAGGGGAGTGGAATTGGAAAGTTTGGGAGGGAACATTTGGTTTGAGATGTAGTGTAGAAGGAAACTATGATTAAGATAGGATTCTTAAATCAAACCAGAGAGAGGTAAAATTCTTTTCATCTTTGGAATCTCATTTCATACTTGATGCTTATTTCGTAGCTTCAGTATCAGAAAGGTTATTAACTTTGATTTCTCCCTACTCTACATAGTAGCAAAACTTCACATCTGATTTTATATTATTATGTAGTTCAAGATTATCGGGTGCAAAAGGTAAATGCTAGTTAAGTTTAAACGTCAGATTATTTATGATTGAGACCATCTCTGTATAAGATTTGTGTATATATGCATTACAAGCACTGGTTAAGTACATAATTTAGCTATTTCAACTTTTGATTATGAATTAAATTTCAGTCAGATCCTAATAGAAGTACCTATCAAGCTTAAATTTATTTGTGATAGTATTATCCTATCTATATGTTTTGCATTGGTAAGTCTTGATGCTATGATTTTATGATTTAGAGATTCTACATTGGGTATATAATATGTACCTGTTTTGACCGCTATGTCAGGTTATGATTTTGTTTGTTTTTAAGTTAAATCCCCTGGCATATTTCTGATAAAGGCAATGCTTAATGGTGGTGTATGACACAGGACCCAGATGATACTCTAAAGAGAAAGACCTTTGAACTGCTGTACAAAATGACCAAGTCCTCCAATGTGGAAGTCATTGTTGATCGCATGATTGATTATATGATTAGCATCAATGATAGTCATTATAAAACAGAAATAGCATCCCGATGTGTAGAACTTGCTGAGCAATTTGCACCTAGTAACCAGTGGTTTATTCAGGTAGAGATAATATTCTATTCTCTGTAGATATTTATTATGTCAACATTAACCTCTTATTGCTCTTGACTACACAGACCATGAATAAAGTCTTTGAGCATGCTGGAGATCTGGTGAATATTAAGGTGGCCCACAACTTGATGCGCTTAATTGCGGAGGGATTTGGAGAGGATGATGAAAGTGCTGATAGTCAACTGAGATCATCAGCTGTATGTTTCTCTGATTTTTGCACTGGATCAAGAATTCATATATTTATAATATAGAAGCTCAATGAAAAATTATACCTCAAAGCATAGCATAATTCACATTTCAAATTCATACGGCTAGAATTTTGAAGATTGTAACTTCCATTGTTTAATGTTTGAATTTATGTTATAAAACACTGAAGAGAAAAGGAGAGAAGGAAACTGACAGAGCTATTAAAGGCTTGTAGCATATGTTCACAGACAGTTATCGTCAAAACTTTTCTACTGAAAATAATTGTATTAAATGTGATGCCTTTCATCCTGAATGGATTAGCAAACTACTTTTGATGGCAGAAAGCTAGTGAGTGGGAGCTAGAATTTCGTTCAACTAGTAGGAATTGCTAAAGCATTTTGCAAAATTTTGACAATGATGTACAGAAAGGAGTTAACTAGAATAGGATCTAACTTTGAAAGAGAACATTATGTGGACCTTGTCAATGCAAATGGTGATCTATGAGGTGGAATTTATTTTGATACGTGGACGTGCCTCCGTAGTTTTGTTCTAGTTCTATTGTTTATCAAGTCCTTTTTCTTTTAACATGTAAAGAAGTTTGTACAACTTTCTTTGTTGTGCAGGTGGAATCATATTTGCGCATTATTGGGGAGCCAAAGCTTCCATCTTTGTTTCTTCAAGTATGTCGTTATTCTTGTTTTCTTTTTGTGTGGGCATACATGCAGATGCTTGCTCCCATTTTTGTGACCAAGCATATTATATTGGCACCCAACTGCATGTTTAGATGAATTTTACGGAAGCAATCCTTGTCTTATTTCTTATATACACATTGTATTTCCAGCTTGTTTGTTGGGTCCTGGGAGAATATGGAACTGCTGATGGAAAGTTTTCTGCTTCATATATTACTGGGAAGCTCTGCGATGTGGCTGAGGCATATTCAAATGATGAAACCGTTAAGGTAGCTATCAAGTTTCAGACATCCATTGCCCTTGAAGCTGAGTCCTTAATTTCATAATGATTAGTTCACTAATTACTGTAGTCACATAATTTATTGTCACCTTTTTGAAAGGCATATGCAGTGACAGCTATCATGAAAGTATATTCATTTGAAATAGCTGCTGGCAGAAAATCGGATATTCTACCCGAGGTAATTTTCTGAATAATTACATCTTGACAGCAAATTATTATCGTTTCTTATTTGGTAACCATTTCCTTCTACAAATTATTGGTGATCTACTCAATGGAGTTATCCTTATAATGTCTGAATGCCATATGATTAAAGAACTCTTGACACCTTAGCATTATATTGTGCTTCTGTGATAGTGCATTAACATTGCCGTTGCAAGTGTACTGTGATAATTGCTTTCACATATAATAAATTGTCCATATGAAAAGGAAGCAAACACCGTTTGAAACTGTTATTTATTTTCTTGCAGTGTCAATCTCTGATTGAAGAATTGTCAGCTTCTCATTCAACTGACTTGCAGCAACGTGCATATGAGCTTCAAGCATTAACTGAGTTGGATGGTCATCCTGTTGAATGCATCATGCCCTTAGATGCAAGTTGTGAAGACATTGAGGTTGTCCAAGTGATTTTATTTTGTTCCTCGTGTACTTTCTACTTTTAGAATGTCTAGGAAATCTGCATGTCCCTGCTTCATAGAATATTCATCTTTGAAAAACTTAGATATTAGTATCTCCTTTTCAGACTATTAGGGTTCCAATGGAACCAGACCAACTGTTTCCTTTTGCTATTTCATGGTCATATATGTCTGAAAACATTACCGAGCTTCTTACCATTTGCTTACATTAGGTTACCAGTCAACTTCCCAATGAGTTTTTACATCTTTAAGCTCCCATTGCTTCTATGATGACCAATTTTCACCTCTGTCTTGACACACTTTTGTGCCCAATCCATAGCTTGATAAGCCTCCTGTTTCTTCGACATTGTTGTGTTCCGATTTCTAATGTTTTGAGCTTCAAATTGCAGGTCGACAAAAACCTTTCTTTCCTTGATGGCTATGTCAAAGAGTCACTGGAAAAGGGGGCACAGCCATATATTCCTGAGAACGAGCGTTCTGGGATTTTTGACATAAGCAACTTTAGATCCCAGGAACAGCATGAAGTTTCTACACACAGTCTTAGATTTGAGGCGTATGAGCTTCCCAAGACTTCAGTACCGTTGGGGATTTCTCCTGTACCACTAACATCGTCATCTGAACTTGTTCCTGTTCCTGAGCCAAGTTATTATAGGGAGGCGCAACAAATGTCATCAGTATCATCTTCATCTGATGCAGGGCCATCAGAAATCAAGCTACGACTTGATGGGGTGCAAAAGAAGTGGGGTAAGCCAAGTTACTCCTCTCCTGCAACGTCAACAAATTCTGCCTCACAGAAACCAGTGAATGGGGTCACACAATCTGAGGGAATGACTACTGGAAACCCGAGAACACGGGAAATCTCTTACGAATCAAGCAGAACACAAGTTGAAATCTCTCCAGAGAAACAGAAGCTTGCAGCATCATTGTTTGGGGGATCTTCAAAAACTGAGAAGAGAGCATCGTCTTCAACCGGTAACAAGGTTGCAAAAGCAAGCAATTTAACTACATCCAAGGCAGCAGCTTCAGCTTTCACAGATACCGCGGTGGAGAAGTCGCATCCAGTTCAACCACCTCCAGATCTGCTCGATCTTGGAGAACCATCTGTAACTGGCAGTGCCCAAGCGGTGGATCCATTTAAGCAGTTGGAGGGGTTGCTTGACACAAGCCAAGGTACGTCCAGTGGGAATGCAGTTGGTACCAGCAAAGCTCCCGATGTCATTTCATTATATTCAGATATGTATACAACTGAACAGAGTGGCGGTCTTGTGCAGTCTCCATCTTCTGATGGGCTGGATAGTAAGTCTACCTCTGCATCAACTATTGCAACTCTGCATTCCGCACAATCTAATAAAGGTCCAAACGCTAAAGACTCCTTAGAAAAGGATGCACTTGTGAGGTTGATGGGCGTGACCCCATCAAGTCCGAACCCCAATTTGTTCAAAGATTTGCTTGGCTAAATGGAGATAGAAAACAATGAGGCAGTTATAGAAGGACATAAGTCATATGTGATTCACATGATCTTGTCCTGGGATGGCTGGTTGGCTGGCTTAGGTTACAACTGCTGTAGTGTTCGGCAAGGGGGAGCCTGAGACGACTCTAATTGGAGTGAGCCAGCCGCTTCGGTGGTGTTTAAAAGAGGCTGAACTTTGTATTCATTGGCGGGCACATGTAGATTTTTGTTTACTGAATCAAGTTGGTGTATATTGGGCATAATTTTCAGTTAAGGGGGAGGTTTGTTTTAGTGCTTGTTCGCAGCATCTCTTAGAATTTTAGACAAATGGGTTTCGCCATTTCTTTAATTTTTATTGGCTTTTGCACAGAAGTGTCATCAAGTGAGACAGAGTGTTGTTTAATAATTTTCTATAGCAACAAATATCCCTTGTGGTTTTTCTCAGTTGAACATCTGCTCGTTTTCTTTCAAAAGGTTGGAAGAGAAAAAAGATTCTCTGGATGTCTGTGAGGACTTACCAGCCACTCTTGGCACAAAAGATCATCCGTACAGATGCTTAGTATTGCAAACAAAGACTCACAAATAAAGATTCAAATATAAATGAGCGCAAGATTAATTTCTTTATTATTAATATATAAAATGCAATACAAAGCCGTGAATCTAGCTTTTGCCTTTAAAATCTTAATGGTTAAAAATTTGAAATCTTATTTTTTAAAACTGCTTTGACAAATCTAATATTGTAATGTCAAAATTAATAAAATAAAAAGATAGGTTGGTGAATAGGGTAGAGAATATTAAGTTGAATATTCAATTGGCTCCATATTAAGGGGGAAACCTTAATTGGTGAACAAATAAATGGAAAACTTGAAAATAGATTTGATGATTGAAAAATAATATGTTTAAACAAGCTTTATTATAAGTAGATCCTTGAAATCCTATTTAATATTTCTAATTTAGCGTCGAAAATATCTATTAAATGATACTTAGTGGTGATTATCTGCAAATGTCTATTCTTTCTAAAATTTGATTTATTACTACTATATATAAAAATTGTTTTAATTGTTCTCTTCGTGTAATTGTTGTATTATAAGAGAGTCTTCCAGTTTGAGGAACGCTGGATATTTCACATTAATAATAACATAGATAAAGCATTAAAATCAAAATAATAATATAACAAATAAAGTAAGATAATAAAAACATTTTACTTTGAAGAGTGGTTCATTATAAGTTATAATATTCAAGAATATAAGTTAATATAATATTGAAGCAAATATAAGGGTCTGACAGATGGTCAAACCAGTCCATTACAAGCTAATATTGTTGTATAAAGAAAATAATATAAATAATAAAAGGTTTAAGAAAGATAACTCCCTTTGTGATTAAATATGATGAAGCATTAATACAAGAGGATTTAGATTTTGGAGGAGCTTTAGGAGAGGTTTGGTTTGGTTTAGTTTGGATAAAAGCCTTTTTTCATTAGGCAAACAAATAAGAAAAATGGGGTTTAATATGGGAGGGGGAAGGATGGTTTAAGGTAAGAGCAAGAGGACGATAGAAGATCCTCCAAAGAGGAAGCTTGACTGACTGCTCGTACACGCATTTAAAGGCCCTTTTTGATCATTTGATAATGGGAATCTTTCAATAGTCTCGTTGCTAGATTTGGTGTTCGCATGTAGTGGTGATTTTTCACAAACTTGCTCTTAAGCTTTCCAATAGCTTTGGGCCTTTTAAATAGCAATTACAATAAATATATGGATTTTCGTAATGATTTCATTATTTTAAAATATTCTTTTTCTATTTTTATGATAGCCAATAATATTCGAGCTTTTGATTTTTGTTATAAAAATATTGTAATCTCGCTTATTTATAAGCGTTCTTCTGTAGCTTGTTGGGAGGCTTTATGATCATTATCTCACTAATGTATTTTAAATTCAATGCAAGTACAAGGGACGGAGAGAAAATATTTGGGTTGTGGTATAGAGTCATACTCATACACACTTCCGTCACCAACTAATGAAGTCATATTTTGTTCGGGTGTTGAAGAAGAGCAACCATGAATAAGAAAGCACTGAACTAAGCTTGTTGTAAGTCATAATAATTATAGGTAGGTTTGTGCTTTAAATATTTTTAGTTTCTATGGTTCTTATCCCCACTCAATAAACTGGATGGTTTGATTAATTGTGCAAGTAGAATAGGCAGGGAAGGGATGACTTTGTTACGCTTGTGCTTTATTTTTATGTAATCAGTTTCTTTGGTTTTTTTTAAAAATAATTTTCTTAGTTGCATTTTTTGCAACTATTTTTTTTTAATGAAATTTAATTCTATGGGTTTTCTTCAGAACGTTGAAAAATGCTATATTCAATCTTAAATATTTGCCACTGTAGAAGAGGATTTAGAGAGCTTTAGGCAAAAAAGGGCCACTGCGTTCTCATTTTCCATTACATTTAGCCAAGATTTTACGGAAGTTTATTATAGATGGGCTTTCTGGGCTTTGGTGAGCTTTGAGTTTGCTCTTGAAGTCCTGTTCTGGATTGAAGAAATTCTTTTGCTTCACCATGAATATATTCAATATCAAAACAAAAAATATATAAGATAGCTTACCAATACAATGCCATCTAACCAAATTTTGTTTTTAAACATTATTTTCAAAATTTCTCAATACAACTTTTTTAGCATATTTACAATCAATATAGAGAAAGTTTTTTATTTAACAGATCTCCTTGAAATTTTATACTACATAAAAAAATAGATAAATTTTTTTAATAGTAGAATAGCTACTTTGAGTGGTGTTCCAATGTCTTGATATATACTGAATTTTTTTTCTTTACTATTGCTAAAAAAATTAAAACATTCCTTACATAATTCAAGCTTCCTAAAAAATCTTTGTAATTGTTTTCTTATCAAAATTTGGTTTGAAGTTTTGTTAATAAATTCTAAAGTTCTTTTTATTAGATTATTAGAATCAGACCTATTCCTTAATTGGATATTCCTCACTGTGTCGGCTATTCACGAAAGATGAGAAGGAGATGAATAATCATTTACTTCTAGAAGAAATTTAAGAATTTATTGAGAATCTTACAAGATTCATTCGTTCTGTATTTTTTTTTCTTCTAACCATCGTAGTGTCTTACAAATCTTATTTTAGTTTGAAAAAGCCTAAGTTTTATTTTTCACACCAATGATTTGCTCTTTTTTTAAATAATATGGATAAAAGTTTTTAACATGCTTGAAATGTTGTTATATGTCATCTTCGTAGACTATATAAAATTTTGAATAAGAGGTAAATATTTCATTCATTAGTCTAGAAATTTTTAAATGAGCACTTTTCAAATCAAAAGGCATTATGTTCCATTCAAACTGTTTGAAGACAACAGTAAAAGCAATTTTATATCTAGGGTCTATTAAACCAGCCAAGGCCTTGATTTCATATCAAAAATTGATTTTTTTTTCTAATTATAAAACCAATGTTAAGAATATCATAACAATATCGATACTGGATTTGGTTATAGTACAGTACTGTATAGGTACTGATTAATATCGGGTATTGTTTTAGGAAATATTGAAGGATTATTTTGCAATTAAATATATCATAGACTATTTCATAAATTCAAGAATTTATGAAATAGTCTATGATATTTTTAATTGCAAAATAATCCTTCAATAAATTGTACTGCATACTTTATAATTTTACATCAACCATATCTCTAAAAAATCATAATAATAAATTTTTTAAAAAAAATTTATTTATTTTTATTAACATTATTTTTCACATATTATATATATAAATAATAACCACAATTAATATAAAAAAGATCATTTAATCATCACACAAATATAAAATTAAGAATAATATAAAGTATTAAAAATATTACTATTTCATCATACAATAAATAATAATTACATCAAAAACATCAAATACAAAGAATAATAAATATCCATTACTCTTACAATTACAATTATCAACAAGAGTTCGTGTCAAAGAACTAACTAGAAGTGAAACTTAAAACAAAAATATTTACAATTATATAAGTGAAATTAAAAGAAGAGAAAACAACAAAAACCTAAAATTTGTATTGACCTCAATTCTCATCTGGTATAAAATCTTCATCATTGAAAAGAGTCTTATCATCATCATCATTCACATTTTTGCATCAAATGACATGTCAATGCTTTCCCATCCAAGATTATCTTCTAAGTCGCTCTCATTAATCAAACTTGGTTCTTTAGAAACCCAATCTGTCAAAAAATTGATATTATCAATGCAAATTGGATTTACTAAACTATTTGTTATATTAAGAGTTCTAGTAAACAATAAAATTAAATCATTAAAAATTATATGAAATTATATCTAACTTAATAATGATAATAACATACTTTTTCCGACGCTTTAAATTGTATTAAATAAAAATAAAGTCATTCAATCTTTTCTACTTCAATTTATTCCTTTTCATGGAATGGATGAATTCAGATGTGTTCCAATTCCTTTCACAAGCAGTTGCACTCATACATTTACTTAGAATTCGATTCACAAACCTTTACAATTCTGGAATATTATTTACGAATTGGTCCCACTAAGAAATTGTAAGACAAAAAAAGTAGTGATATAAACAAAATAAAGTAATGATAAATTTGAAACAAGTAACAAAAAGTGAAAAATCTCTTTGACGAATAGCAATGGGAATGTCGAAGTCTCCAAAAGCCTTTTTATAAATCTCAATTTGTGAGCGTAGGAGATCTAGCATCATCTTATGGGCAACAACTATTTTAATAGTTTATATAATTCCCCTATTAACTTCAACTTTTTTTGTAAAACCTAGTCTGAAATAGACATTAGGATTAAAAAATGCCCCAATTACAAGAGGTGGTGAATAAAGTTGTCTTTCCCATCTTTCATTGATGACTGCAAGATAAGGTGTGTAGAAAAAAGGCCTATTTTTTGATTGACCTTGATTGCTTCCTTTGCCCTCTCCATGACATCATAAGAATAATCCATTGTTGTCTTTTCATCACTATTAGCCAGATGAATTACCCTCACCAAAGGCTCACAAAATTAGATAACAAATTAATGTTGGGACCAAAATTCAGTATACTCAAGTATAATTATGGAAACCTCCAATCCATCATTAGATCTAGCATGCTGAGATGCAACCTACTTATTACTTGTAAACATATATATCGGCTCTTTCTTCATCATAATAAAACACTAAATTGATAAGAAAATTGTTGCAAATATTGTAACAGTAGGATAACATAAATTCCTAACATTAGTGAAATCCTTTCTTATTAAATTTAAGACCAATATACAATTGTAGATGAACTTAGTCAACTTTTTTGCTTTCTACGCAGTCTCATCAATTATAGAAAAATACTTAACTTCTTCTATATTTTCCATCATTAAGTCAATGCAATTTGCAACACAAGGAGTTCAATAGAAAGAATTATCCTTACTTTGTAATCTTCTTCCAGTCGCTTTATAAACGGAATCATTGGCAATAATGACCTGGACAATATTTTCTAGCCCAACTTGATTCACAACTGAATCAAATATTTCAAATAAAGTATCAGTATTCCTAATAAGGTCAAATGCATCAATAAACTTTAAAAATTTTAAGCCTTTTATAGAAGAAACCAAAAAATTAATAATAGCTTATGTCTTCTATTTGTCTAACAATCACAAATGATTGAGCACCCACAAGTAGCCCAAGTCATTCTTCTTTCATCCAAAAAACTTTTAATTTCATAAACAGAGCTACTCAAAAGTTTACCCCTATATTCATCAATTGAAGGAGCCTTTTATCCTAGACCATAAGCGGCAAGAGCATTTATCGTAGGCTAATAATAATAAGATTTAGAAGCATTGAATGTTATAACTAAATCATACCACCATTTAGCCATTGTCATATTTACATTATGAGTCGCTTCTCTTGATTGTAGGGCACTATGAATTGAAGGCCAAGCTCTAGGAGTTGTTCATGGTGAAAAAAGTTAAATACCTCTCTTCTTCTTTTCTTAACATCAGGTCTAGGTGCAACATTCACTTCTTCTTGGGAATACTACCTCCTTCAACATTTGCATTATCAACTTGAACACCAATAAACAAACTTCCATTACCAATTTTGTAATTCAATTTCTACCTTCTATCTTTCTCGTGCTGATACTCTTCAAACAAAGTCTTCATTTACCATTTAACATCATGACTCACCTTTTTACAAGATTCCACATTTCCTTTAACCCTCGACTAAATGCTTGTTTAATATGATGATTCCTTCACCTTTTAAATGTTTGTTACAAAACAAGCAAATGGTACAGTTCTTCATTCTGAGGACCAACCCATCATAAGCCTAAGCTGGATCATTGTATCTTCCTAAAGCAGTTGAATTATTAGGAATACTTAAACTGTGAGGCCCCAAATTATACCCTAGTTAAAATGTTACATGTTCATGAAAGTACATGTGTTATAAGTGTTAAAATTGTTCTATGATTTGAATGTGAATTTCAAATATCTAGAATTTTAGTCTAATGGATTATATTTAGTGATTTGGAATTAATTGATACCATTAGAGAATTGAGATATTAAAATGTACATTTGAACTAGGAAAATTGTCAAGTGGAAAATCAAGTTGGTATATGGAAAATTAAAATGACCAAGCTTATGAGTTAGTGACATTTGACATTGCGTATTGACATTTGGCAACATTGGTTGAGTGACAGGTGGCCTAACTCAATTGTGACATTGGCTGCCACATATGAAGACATGTAGGTTGCTTTAATGAAGGACAAGTATCACACTTTCATGTGTGACACGTGTTCATTGCAAACCATTACACCTTGCATTTAAAGAGTTAGGTGATAAGTGTAAAATATTACATCTTTTATCCTCATAAACTTAGTTCCTATAATTATATTACACATTTAGGCATGATTATTCATATTTTACTAGTTAAAATCCAAGATTATTTATTCTGAATTTTACTGGCCTAAGTTAAACTTTTTTCTTAGCTTAATGGACTGATATAATTGTGTTAATTACGTGGAGATGATTAAAACTCTAACAATCCACAATTAAGCACCACATGCATTAAAACAACAGTCTATACAGCAGCATAAAGAGGAAACCAGCAGCAAAACGCACCAATAGAGAGGAGTAATTAGGAGCAAAACGACAGCAACATAGGGATAAAATGTAGTTTGCATTTCACATAGAGGTTATGTATTTAACACAGATAGCGTCTACGAAACGCAGACGCTGTGTTCATGCATGGTGCGTTTTAATGTAAATGCAGACGCTTTGGCCAAGATCAAAACGTGAATAGTATCCTGGGACAACCAAGTTAATTCATCACATCCAAGCTACAGTAGAGAGGGGCGGCAGAGAGTTGGCAAGAGAGGGGGTGAGGCATGAATAGTGCTTTATACCCAAAAACTTAATTGTCCCATCGATGAATAATGAAGAGAAGATAGCTACGTGAGAGAGGAGTGGAGGCACAGTGAAAGGGGTCTACGGCTAGGGACATGGGCTGAAGCATTTTTGTGGGAGAGATTTATGGAAGGCTAAATGTCCTGACACCAGTTCGGAGATGACATCGACACCGGCAGCTCAGGCTAAGTATTTTTTATTATTTTTTTGTTTCTTTCACTCATTAGAAATTGATTGTGTTATCCTATGTTAATTGATTTGAGTATTGTGTTGGATAATCAGATTTTCGTTATTGTTCAGTTATTTGTGTATGAACCCATTGGGTATTATGAAAAGATAATTTTAATGCATTCATTGAATTGTTTATTTACAAACCCATTCCTAGAATTTGAATATAATCTGTAATTGTTATGTTGAAATTCATTTATAGCAACAAATGATTCGTAATCATTAGGGATATCATGACCTAGGTCAAATGACACATTATATGTGGTTGTTGCCTTGATTAATCAATTTTTCTAACTTGTAATGTTACTGCCTAATTAAATCTAGAGATCGTATCCTAGATTATTTGGTGGTTAAGTTTAATTAACGACCATATCTTGATTAAAAACTACTTAAGGGAAAACTCAGGTTAATTATTAACCCAATGATTAATAGTTGCTAATATGTTTAATTAAGGTGTAGGTCAAGATTGAACCAAAGAACCCCCTACCGAATTTTCCACTTTTATCATTTTCCTCATGTTTCCTTTAATTTGCTTTTATTAGGTTAGTTTTATTTTATTTTCTTATTTCAAAATCCAACCCCTTCCTTTCCCCCCAGTTAAACCTAAACACTGGTTAATTTCGTTTGAACAACTTTACACACACTCTTTGTGGGTAGACCTAGACTCACCACTATCATAACAGTAGTCTAGTTTTTTTATTTTGACTAGTGTTACGACGCGCTGTCAACAACAAATTGAGAGAGTAAGTCAAAGTAATCATATTAGATTGTGCTATGAGAGTTGACAGTTTAATAAGTCCCACAATTATCAAATTAACAATCATTCGAAGAGAGATCTTGTGTGAGAAATTAATTATCGAATAGATTACTTTAGATCTAATTGAAAACATTAGGGAGATTTTTATGAATCAAGAGGTTGCAATTCTGGAATTTTTTGATTCAGTTAGGATTAATTGATTAAGTCTTAAGAGAGAGTAATCAATATAATAGGAAATCTAGGATCAACACATAATTGGATCAATAATAGTTAAGTAACCAAAATAATGAAAGAATAAGTCTTAAGCATTCATCCTTGATCAAACCCTAATATTAATTTGGCAGCTCACTTGTTATTTGCTTAATTGCTTTGTTTTATTAATAGGTTTAATTTATGTTATTATTTTCATTCAAATCACATTCTGAATACCTGGACAAAGTGAGGTTCAAATTATTTTATCTAATTCCTCGTGGCAACGATAACCTTATATGCTACAAGATACGATTTGTATACTTGTGCTGTATTAATGATTTGTTAGATATAAACTTGCTCAACAAAGAGTGCCACTGCCATCAAACCGTTGCCACCAAAGTGTCTTTGAGATAACACAGCAACCATCATCTGGGAACATGAGTTAGATCACCACCTTTAGATGCCTCTCTTACCTTTGATGGTGCTTTTGTCAGTTTCGTTTATAAGAGACGCCTGAAAAATATGTTTATGTTTACATATTTAAACTTTAGACCAAATAGGCCAATCTTTAATCTAACATAAAATAAGCTCCCACATATACCTATAGACCAAGAAAAAAGAGGGCTAATTTTGATATAAACTACAAAAAACATATAGGCCACCTATGTTTTAGATTCAAGGATAGTATATATGGCCAAGTCTTGTAATGTCTTGGGTTGTAAAATAAAATAAGATATTGATCACTTTGGGCTTTTATGTTAATTAATTTCATAAACAAGCTTTTAAATTTATATATGATATGCTTATAAATTTAAAGATACTTAGAAATAAGTTTCCAAGTAAATTATAAAATTTAAAATTGATTGTTTTAATCTTAATTAGGATTGAGTTTCTACTTAAACTTAAATTATTAAGTTCATAAGTTTAATAATAACAAATTAGAAATAAGTTTTTAATTGAAATAAATTAATTTAATCAAACAAAATACATAATTAGAAATAAGTTCTAATTAAATTGACAATATTAATGTAATGAGAATTAGATAAGTTTCTTAATTTAAATTTTTAATTTGCTATGTTCCTATAATAATTAGAAATATGTTTCTAATGAAAATGAAATAATTATAATTTAAATATGATTTGTTCATATAACAATTAAAAGCGAGATTTTTGAGTAAAATTACGAGCACAAGTTCAAAATTGTATTGTTATTCATTTTATGATTTCTAGGATTTGTCAGTGACTTCTAACTTTTAAAAATGTGTTTTTAGGAAACTATTGATTATAAAAAGGTCACCTAGATCTTTATGAACTGCAGCACAAATGAGATGAGTCATCATCATGTTATTACAATTACTTTAGATGTGATATCTTCCTAGAAAAGATTTAGTACAATAAGTTATTACTTTTAACAATTTAATGCAAAAGTTGTATTTTAGATGTTGTCTAGCTTTCATAGAAGTTGAAGTTAAGTACATAGCTTTACTCTCAAATTTGCCACTGCTAGAAAGTGAACTATTAAGCTTGCTTTGGAACTCAGAATGGCCTACTATGAAATCATATAAATGGTTCGTGATAAACTTTATGAGAGAAGTTTGAAGAAAAGAATTGATTTGGACTTTATATTTGATCAGCCTTCTAAATCACAATTATTATAACAATAATATTTCAAGCTTCTAGGACCTTATCATATGATTTTATTGACTCAATTCCATATATTTTTCATTATTATGAATTGAACTAAGTTATAATAAACTGCATAAATTATGTTTATTAATGTATGTCAAATGTGATATTATTTAGTTTTATCAAAATATATGTTATATAAATCTTTATGTTTAAAAAATAATCTTAAGTATGATAATTGATATTTAATTTTCATATGAATGATGATTGAGAACATACATACTCTTTTGATTCCATAGACAAATGAAAGCTGATTATTTAATGTGTGTGTGTGTGTGTGTGTGCGTGTGTGCGTGTGTCTGTGTGACCTAACAATAACATGCATGTATGCTATTTCTTTTTTCAGAAACGTTATGTTTCCAATATGGCTACTACATCAAAGAATATTATTGCTGAACTCAATAAGGGTGAGAAATTAAATGCGACAATTATAAGACTTGAAACATGGAAACCCAATATGTACTGGAAGAGCAAGAGGCTCGCAAACTATTAAACATAATTATGGATGTTCCTGAGTAAGGCAATTTGATCTAACATAAAAGGGATGAGAAAAGAACTCATTAGTTAACATATTGTTACTAAGTAGGATGGATAATGATATCATGCATGAGTTCTACAAATATGAAATTGCTAAGGACATGTGGTCCACTTTAGATGCTCGTTTTGGGGGCACCTTAGTTACCAAAATGAGTCACTCATTATCAAGTTTGACACATAAGAAACAATCAAATCACACAATGTAAAAGCATTTAAGGCATATGTCAAATATTATAAGTAATTTGTAAGATATTGGTCATGAATTATGATATAAGCAACAATTACAATTTGTGATATGTTCATTAACTCGGAGTTGGGAGCATACGAACATAGATCTAATTCACAATGAGAGTATGAAGATGATGGAAGATGCTATGACACATCTTTTATTAGAAGAAGAATGTCTTGAAATCTTTAAGATGTGTTCTAAGGTGTATACAGTTGAATCTAGCTCATATAGAGCTATGAAACCAAAATCATAAGCATTAAGGTGGATCCAAATGCAAAAAGTTAAGAAATATACCCATTATACTCAGAACTCAAAAAAGACAAAATGGAACGAACATGGAAAAGAAAAAATTCATTTTAAGAAGTAGAATATGAAAAAAGTTGTTTTAATTGTGGCAATAAAGGTCAATTTTCTCGTGAGTGTAGGAATCTTAACAAGGTATAATCTTATTGTACAAACATTTGTTATATGAATGCCTCTTGTTCTATTTTTCTAACTGAATCACTTCCTTTATGGATTGTAATTCATGAGCAACCAACCATATAATCTTGTTTTGTGTTCTCTCAATCTTCTCTCTACTCTTTCTTGGATGTTGATTATCTTTATTTGTTTGGATTCTTTTATCATGTTCTTGAACTAAACCCCATTTAGGGTTAGGGATGTAGCCTACTTTGGGGAATTGATTTATATTTTATGGATGGATTGGTGTTGAATGAAAGTTCTTAGGTTATGTTTATCTTTCTTGAACTTCACTGTTGTTTCTATGCTTGATCACCATAGACGCAACCTTAGGAATCATATGATGAACTGAAAGGTGAAGGATGATTTGTGCACTAGGGAGACAAACACATTAGATTTAGAGATAGAGATATCCTAAACTAGCGTGATGCCTTATGGTTGCTTGTTCTTAATGAATTTAACTAGTTAGGTTTCACATTGAGAGATGGTAATCAACTAGTTAGGTATTCTTATACGTCTTGAGAGAGAATATAAGTAAATTTATACAATTGTTATTATAACCTATCATTCAATCAATTCCATAATTTATTGATCAATCTCTTAAATTAGTGAACCCCAAATCCCTAAGTCTAAATCATTAGATTTCCCTTATTTGTTTATTTACAGCCTTTACAATTTATTATCTACTCTGATCCAATCATCTTTTAAGTTTCTTATTATTTTAGTTCAAGTAATTATGATTAATTCAGTAATGAATACCTTAGTCCTTATGGGAGACGACCTTGGAATACTTTATTTGTAGCTATTAGGAACGATTTTATGCACTTGTAGATTTTATCGACCACTTGACGTCACCAAAGTTATCTTATATAGGGATTGCTATGTTTTGATACTACTTATGACATATTTAATCATGGGTCGTTCAATCAGTAGTCATTGGATGTAGTATGAATTATATGGGGGTAGTCATGTGATCAAGATAGAATTCATCATCCTAAAGTAATTAGGGAGAATGTTCAGTTGTTTTTAATTAGTATTGATTAGGAAAATCCTTGGCCAAGGTAGAAGGACGCTTTGCAAATAGTTTACAAATGTTATTAATTGAATGAATAGCTAATAGAGGAGAACTAATATGATTGAATTCAAAAAGAGTAGATATTAATTTCATGTTCTATCTAATCAGAACATTATATGATAAAATGATTAAATTATATGGAAAAATCATACACAAAAAGGTTATTAAAAATTACTTTGACATTCCTAAATAGTTAGGTAGTCATGACATGTTGCTATATGTCAATCTTGATTTATAAATATAAATTGTTTAATTGGAGACATTAAAAATAAATTAAAAGGAGTTTTAGTTTATCTAATTATAATTATAATTATAATTCATTATCAACATATTTGAGAACCTAATGGATCTCATATATAGAATGGATTGAAGAGAGCAAAGATATTTAAATAAGTTAGACTTAACTGTAAAGTTTGAGAAATTTTATGATTAAATATGAGATATTTAATAAATAAGAATCAATATGAGATATTGGATCTTATTTAGGCATAATTAGTATTTAATTAGTATTAGTTATAATTCTAGTTAAAGTTTAATTAAAATTAGAATTTATCTTCATTAAATTATTACTGTAGCGCCCCTTACCGCAGGGTACACACCGGGAAGCCCGTAGGTCATTCCGGTACATATCTTACGATAAGGGTGAGCTACGAACAATCACTTCAATCACTTCACATGGCATCATAATAAAACATGAATATTCTAATCACAATCTTTTTTAAACCAAAATTTTCTTAATTTCATTTAATTAAAATCAAACTGTTTACACGTCTATCATCCTGTACTGTCTGTACATCAATCCAAAAACCTAATACAAAGTGCTACATGAAAGAAGAAAACAACAGATTTATCTAGGTCGTCCCAAAAATCCCAGCTGACCGACCTGTGAGCTATGACTTCTCTCGCCAAAACAATCTAAACGGCTGGAAAAGTCCCTCTGAAGCTAGGAGTCTACTCTCGGTCTTGAAAAGACAACGTTGCAATTTTGGTGAGTTTTGCGAACTCAATGAGGTAACCATCATCGATGGTTCACTCAATTCA
>JAOQMP010000005.1:11080466-11119266 GCA_027563575.1 Erythroxylum pedicellare | reverse complement strand
TTGCAAGAACTAGCTTGTGATCCTTTATGGAAAGTAGATGGGGGATTTAAGAATAATTACATGGTTGAAGTGCACAAAATGTTGCTGAGCAAGATTCCCAATTTTAATAAGGATGTCGATCCCCACATTGACTCTAAGATTAAATGGTTAAGAAACAACTACAATCTAATTTCTGAAACATGTATGCAAAGTGGTTGTCAGTGGGATGATGTTGAGCATAAGATAAACAATGGTTTAATGAATGGTGCTTGGTAAGGACATCTAACTCAGAAGTTGATTGAACTCTTATTTTAGTAGTTTCTTTTCTCATAATTATAACATTTCTTGTTATTACGTTTTAATCCTTCTTCTTCTTGTAATTCTTTTTTACAGAATCACAAGAATGCAATTGGAATGTGGAACTTGAAATTCCCATATTTGCGAAAACTTGACATGGTGTGGGGTCAAGATAGAGTGACGGGACTCAAAGCTGAGGAGATAGCTGAAGCAAGTGCTAAGGCTAATAGCCTAAAGAATATGACAGTGTGTTCTTCATCGAACGATGAAGATGAACTCATTGTGGTACGTGATACACAAGGATCCTTGGCTATTCCTTCAAGCAGCCATAGAATAAAAAGGCGAAACAACCTGTCACCAAGAAAGGAAACTTCTTTTAAGAAAAAAAACTAGCAACACTTCAAAATACTATTGAGTCAAGGTTAGACAATTTCACTATTAAGTTTGAGTCTATTTGCGAACAAATGGCCTTACAATATGCAGCTGTTACAAATGCCTTGATTGCGGAGTCTAAATCTGATTCCCTAACCGATGAGAAGATGTAAGAGCTCATGAGTGAGCTTCTTAATATTGGCATATCTCAAATGGATGTTGGTAAGGCTGCTCTGTTATTCTGTAATGATCTTGCCAAAGTTTAGGTTTTGTTCACTTTGCCAAGTTATTTAAAAAAGTCTTTTGTACTTGGATGCCTCTATCCATCTTCTAGTCTATGAATCATTCGAGGAAGCATATTAATAATTTTGTAAGTATTATAAACTTATGATGTAATTGATGTTGCCTAACCAGGTTATTTTGTATTAGTTGGGTCTTTTGTAGTTGTGATTTAAACAATGTTTGTAGTGTTAACCTGGTTATTTTACATCAATTAAAGGCTTTTGGTTAAAGTGTTGTGTATACGACAGATATTTTACATCATTTTCATTATCAGAGGAATGTAAATTGCATTAAACTATATTTCTTGATTTTACTATAGCAATGGAGAGGTGGATATTATGGTTATGTTGATGAATTGTACAATATTTTCATTTATTAAACTATATTTTGAGGATATTATGTAACTAATGATATGTTGATGCAAGAAAATACTGGAGTATTTTTTTTTCAAGAGCTATTGGAAATGAAATACCATAATATACTTGATTCTAAACATTCTGTCATTATAAATAGGGTGCATAAAACATAATTAATTAAAATATATTTAAATTTAGATATAAAATAAAATTTTAACAAATTTTTATTTTTCAAGATTTTTAAAAAACTAACCACCATCAAAGGTAATGGTAATCATTCATCCTTCTTAACCAACCATCATAATTATAATGATTATATCCATTCCCGTTCCTCACTATATTTATTCATATTCCCATTCTCATTACCTTCTATGAATCAAGCGCCCTTTTAGATTTTAGAGAAATTAAGCTGGCCTTTTGTTAGTCAAGATCTTGAATCGTTTCATATTTAACGTTAAAAGTAAAAATCATTAAGCATTAACTCATTTATTCGTTGACAGTCAAATAATGAGAATGGTAGTTGATAAACTTACGTGAATTGTCTCTAGGTTCAAATTTTTGCATCATTATTAGCTACAAACTAGTCTTAGAATTTTAATATGTAAAATAATACTTTAATTGACTAAAAATGCAAGAGCATGAGTAGAATCATTAACACAAAAGTTGATGGTTCTAATATCCGGGTTTGACAATGGAAGCAACAATGTTTTTTTTTTGTATGTAAATCACATCCCATAAGAAAATAGGATCATGCTTCAAGCTCATACTATCCGACAATTGTAAGCTAGAGGAATTACAATCTTTAATTATAGTAAAATGCATATTCACTGATGATTTGATAAGTTAGCTCAATTATTAGTTGACGAGCTATGATACAAATAAAATCACAAAATCACGTTGAGGATTAAAATGAGGGTGAGTGAGTTTTCACTATTTCTTGCATCATTTTCAGGGGGTGATTTATATTATCCTTGAACACTTATCTTATGAATTAGTGAAACAATGTGTTTGAAGAATGAAGCTTATATTCTAAAAGGATATTTGACTATTATGGTAATCAGATTATAAACTATTTGAGCAATATTTTTCAACTTCAAATTATAATGAAAAATATAAAATCATCATAAAAAGATTTAATTAACCTAACATCCCTAAAACATTAGATAAAAATATTAAATGTAACTGTATGTCTTTTGGTAGAATATTTAAATCGAGAGTGATTTATAGAATGACAAAAATCTTATTAGCGTTAAGGTTAATACCAGTTCTTTCAAAAAAGTACCATTTGATGTATATGAGAGGATTGAAAATCATTCACAACAATAAGTCAAGAAAAAGAAAACAAAGAGAGACATAATGTGTCTTTTAGAGATAAGGAAGCACAACGAGTATTAGATAAAGTGAAACAAAAATTATTATGGACATAGATTCTTATTTTTTTCCAAGAATTTTTATTGGTTCTTAACCTAATTTAAGAAGTGTTTTGATTAATAAGATGTTGTTTCAAAATGTAAAAGAGCTTGAGCTAGATCATATCATCCAGATGTTCCTTTAGATGCTTTAAGTTCACTCCATTTTCAATAATCATTAGATGCTATAATAACGATAGGTCCAAAATTTAAGGTACCTTATTGTGAGATTCAAGTGTCTTTACTTCAATATTTGAAAAAGAAATGCTAGTAAATTGTGGATCATATGTGTCTAATTATAGAACAACATAATGCATTATGATAATAAATGGTTGGCAAATACAAAGAACCTTGATTAATTTCTTGGTTTATTATAATGCTGGAAAAACTTTTATCAAGTATATTATGCTTCTAATATGAAAGTGCTCATACTTCATTTAAATTATTTTTTGAAAATTTTGAGTGGGTTAGAACAAAAAAATTGTTGTCCACTTCATTGTACAGGATACAACTAATTATGTATAAATTGGGTATTTATTATAATCAAATTATAATAATAAAACCACAATTTTTGCGTATAATTTTCTTATACTTTTATCTTAGTTAAGAAAGAAAGAAGTTTGGGTTGAAATTATGCGTCATGCTTCTACTAGGTTTACAATTATGTTTATAACTTTGAAAAGTATTTATAATCATAAACATGTACTTTAAAATTTAATGACAAACATACATTTTCAAATCATAAATTATCAAAAGGTGTGAAAGCAAAATAATTTAATATAATTATTATATATAACAAATTTTAGGATACTTACTTGATTATTAAGAAAATCGGGGCTCCATTTATAAGATTATTGAAGATTGTTGACTTAAATGAGAAGTTATCTTCGAGATATAAGAGAATGAGAAATTATACAAGTCTTATATAAATATTCTTAACCGTCAATAAGATAAACATTTTACTCAAAGCACTACAAGAAAATAACAAATTACTGACGGAACGTTACTGGCGGAAAACATTCCGTAGTAAATTAGCGACGGGAATAGATTATCTGTTAGTAAATTTAAGGGATTTTTTTTGCAACGGCCAAAACATCCATCGGCAAACGTGGAGGAAAAATATCTCCATAAGTTTCTCGATGGAATATAGCGACAAAACGGTAAAATCTATCATAAAAATAGGTGGCAATAACTCGCAGAAAAAATAAGTATCTTGAATACTGATGAAACCATAATTACTTTGGTAAAATACCGACGAAACTATAGTTCCTTAGGTAATTGTTTGAATTATTCATAAAATAAAACGATATCATTTGGTTTTAATCTAAACAACGTCATTTTGTTCACAGACTTAACAAACTTGAAGCCTCCCTTCTCCCTCCCTTTGTTATTTTCTCTCTTCTTCCCACCATTAATGTTGTCAGTCCTCTTCCTCCCAAGCTTCCACCGTCAATTTTTGCTTCATTTTTGGTCCATCGTGCATCATTTTTAGGTAACAAAACTATTAGGTTTATTTTGTCTCCAAAAAATGAAGGTGATAATTGCTTATATATATGGTCATTGTTGGACCCTGCTTCTAGAGTCCAACTATTTGGATTATCATAAGACTTGAGCGTGGTTCCTTTTGGGGTTATTTCAAGGAACCCTCATTAGTCATCATCCCACAAGGGTGGCTCCCCCACCAGTCAAACATCTAAAACAAACTCATTTCTCCTATTTCAGAACAAATTTTGGGAAACCTCAAACTGAAATTACAATTTGACTTCTTCAAATCATTTTTTCCCCATTGTCTCAGGTTTCTAATGACACCAAAATTATTCAATTTGGTTTAGAATTCTAAGAGTTAGGGCCCAAACCTTTTAAGATTGTTATTAAACTGGGATAGTATACTATACCCATTTCCATCCAGAAATTGTAAGTCTTAGAGACTGAATTAAAATTTTATTCCTTCAGATAATTTGAAGCTCCATGTCTCTAATTTATTTAGAAACAAAAATCATCTTATTCGGAGCTCTATAGATCAAGATGCCATCAAAATACTAAAATATGTTTAGTAAAATATCTAATTCATACTCTTTCATCCGATACCCCTGATTTGATTCAATCAATCCTTTTCAATTCAGTATAAAAAGCTATAAAATTTTATGAAGAGGTAGGAAAAAGTGTTAGGAATATATTGGTCTAAGAATCACTTTATTTGGAGGTCGGATAATAAAGTTATGGATGAAAGAATCAAACAAGATTTTGTCCTTAATTATATTGAACCTATTTTCGGACAATTAGCATAACTTTCTCTAAAGATACCGGATTAGGGCATTCTTGTAATCTACAACCTTTATGAAGACCTTGAAGATATATTCAGTCATCTAGAGGGTCAAAATTGGACCAGAAGATGTAATATGAACAATACCCAGAAGAAGTTTATGAATAGTGCATAGAAGATGTTTAACAATTGACATAAATTTTAGTAGAGGTATCGGATCAAGGTCATTCTTAGATGGTTTGAAATAGGACTTCAAGATCTACAACTTTTATGAAGATCTTGAAGATAGATTCTGTCATCTAAAGGGTCAAAATTGGACCAGAAGATGTAAGATGAACAGTACCCAGAAGAAGTTTATGAACAGTGTATAGAAGATGTTTAACAATTAGTATAACTTTCTCTAGAGATATCAGATCAAGGTCATTCTTAAATGGTTTGAAAGAAGACTTAAAGATCTACAACTTTCATGAAGACCTTGAAGATAGATTCTAACATCTAGAGAGTCAAAATTGGACCAGAAGATATAAGATGAACAGTACTCAGAAGAAGTTTATAAACAGTGCATAGAAGATGTTTATGAATAGTGCATCGAAGAAGTTTATGAATAGTGCACAAGAAGAAGTTTATAAATAGTGCACAAAAAGAAGTTTATGTACAGTGCATAAAAAGAAGTTTATGAATAGTACATAGAAGAAGTTTCAGTCTACAGTGCACTAGAAGATGTTTCTACAGGGTCTTCCTCACATCACCAAAGTTCTAAATCACTAACTACCTCTCCAGAGTACCTCCACTTATAAATATCATAACTTTCGACTCCGATGTCCAAAAAGAAGATAAACTGCAACTTTCTAGAAGAAAACTTTGTCTAATTTAGCTTAGATTAATAGAGTTTTTCTCCTAAATTCAGAACACGAAATTTACCTCTATGGAAGACTTGAAATTTTGCACTGTGCAAACTTGGAATGTCCTGAACATAACCCTTCAGCTACCAAAACTGACTTCATTTAACTCTCAAATCTCAACTCATTTGACTCATCACATTCAACTACATTTGATCAGTCATAATTCCTATCTTTTTTTCCCTTTAACATCTCACTTATGTATATATATATATATATACATAAGTGAGATGTTATGGAAAAAAAGATATATATATATATCCACAATTTATGTCATAAAAACCATCTGCTCCAGTTGATAATCATCTCAATATCATCCATACACAATTCATATTTCCTTAACATCAAAAGAATAAAGTTGTACAAATCTTTAATGACATTTCAAGCCACAATACTTCATCATCTCAAAATCTCAAATTAAAGAAGATTCTTGAACAAATAAACTTGAAATGCAACTAAAACATTGTGCTTTCCTAAAACCAACTTAAAATACAAAATAAGCAAATTTGGAGTAATTCCCTTAGGCTCTTGATCACTTGATCTCTTAGTTATGACTTGAAGATGGGACAAAAAGGGGGTGAGCTTGAAATCGTGGGTAACAGTTTATAACGGAAAAATAAGCAAAACCTTTGAAAACTATCACTTGTCATAGAAAATTCTCATTGAGTTCATAAAACACATGTTTCTCAACTTCTCCAACTACAAAACATGAATGCATCAAACTTTTTCACATATGATAAGCACATAAGCACATCGGAATGGTTTGGATGGTCCATAAACAGAATGTACTACACATTTTCCATAAGGGTCCTGTGTAGCCGTGAACAGAACATACTAACGCAATCTCACTTAATGGTTTTGCATAGCCGTGAACTTATGGGAGTCTATGAAGGAGCTCCATGCCACTAGCAGGCAGACGGAAGAAGCCTTTAGTCGAAGTACACTTGACAATAGAATGGACCAAACCAAACCTACATAACATGTATTTCATATCTTGTAACATATTGCCCAAATTAGCACTTTTTCGAAACTTGATTTTTTACAAACATGAGATATTTCGAAAATATGATTTCATAAACATATTATCCTGTCAAAAATCACTTTCAAAGTCTATCAATAAATCTTCACACCATTTATATAACAACATATTGCAATTTCTCAAATCTTTCAAAAGCAATAAATACAACACTTATGATGCAATTGAAATCATTAAACTTCTTTGTTTCAAAGAAAATATTAGTGGCTTATTTATTCTATTATAAACGTGTACCTACCTTGATTTTCTTGCTTAAAGACTTGCTCAAAATGCCTTTTCTCTTACTTCTCTTGCCTTTTTTGATCCCCTTATACAATAACAAAAATTTCACTCAATAGGGTTTTCAATTGAAAATCCCACAAAGTACAATCGCTAAAATTGGTTCTAAAATACTTAAACCCATGCACTTTCTAACTCCATGAACTAAAATCCTTTAAAAAATTCAAAATATTCAAAATGATCTTACCTTGATTCTTCACCAAATGAAGAGATCATTGGCTCAAATGGAAGCTCTTCTCTTCCTCTACCTTTTTCACTTCTTAAACCACTTCAAAATCTCTCTCAAAACTAAGAAATGATGAAACCCTAGCTCAACTCTCTTCTTTTCTCTCAAACCACCGAAATTCTCTTCTCTTTCTTTCTTATTTTCTCTTCTTCTCTCCCAATTCACGTTTTTCCTTCTCTTAAATGCAAGACTATATTTCTTTCTTCCAGTTCTACCCTTAATGAGTCCAAAAAATCCATTTTACCCTCCCTTATAGGCTTATGTTCTTTTAACCTAAAATGTCTTGCCAAAAATACCCTTAAACATTCTTATAACCTTAATACTTTAATTCCATTTACCCATTTAATAAATGCTACTAACTTTAACATAATTAAATAATTACGAAATGATTAATCTATCAAAACCTCAAAATTAGTTAAATCATGCTTATTCATCAAGAAAATTTTTTGGGGGCCAACAGATATGGTCAGGACCATGCTATGTCAGGACCATGCTGTGTGAAAGTGGTCTACCTCATGACTATTGGGAAGAAGCTGTGTCTACTGCTTGTTACATTTTGAACAGGTGTCTTATAAGACCTATTCTCAAAAAGACCTCTTGTGAGTTATGGAAAGGAAGAAAGCAAAATCTTACCTACTTTTAAACTTTTGACTACAAGTGTTTTGTGTTGAATAATGGTAAGGACAATCTTGCCAAATTTAATGCAAGATTGGGTGAAGCTATATTTCTAAGATATAACACTGTTAGCAAAGGATTTAGAGTCTACAACAAAAAAACTAATAAAGCACTACCCCCAACAACAGCTTCTGATTCAGATGATGAAGAGTATACTTTGATTCCTAAACATAAGGCACAAATTCAAACTGCACTAGTAGTGCCTTCAGATTCACAAGATCAATAAGGTCCTTTTAAAGCTAAGACTGAGAACTCCTTCTCCAAGTATACCTCAACAGGCTCTTATATTGCAAAGGATACTAAATACTCATAGCAAAAGAACACCAAGAGAATGGAGAGGTCTTGATACACTTCAGTATATTTTAAGAGATCCTTTAGAAGGTCTTAGAACAAAAGCATCCTTCAAAAAAAATATGTTGCCTTTATTTCGCAACTATAACTAAAACATATTGAAGAGGCACTTGCTGATGAAAACTGGACTTCAGTTACAAAAGATGAACTAAACCAGATTGGAATTTGGTACCTTAGCCACAGAATAAGTCAGTCATTGAAACTCGTTAGGTATTTAGAAACAAACCTAACAAAAAGGATAAGGTGGTAACAAATAAAGCTAAACTTTTAACTCAAAACTATAACCAATAGGAAGGTATTGATTTTGATGAGATTTATGCTCTTGTTGCTAGACTGGAGTCTATTAGAATTTTACTTGCTTTTGCATGCTATAAAAATTTTAAATTGTTTCAATTGGACGTCAAAAGGGCTTTTTTTAATGGATATATTAACAAAGAAGTGTTTGTTAGCAACCTCCAGGTTTTAAGGACACAAACCATCAAGATTATGTGATGAAATTAATGAAAGCTTTTTATGGTCTAAAGCAGGCTCCTCAAGCATGTTATGACAGGTTAGTATCTTCCTACTTGAGAATAACTTTGAAAGAGCAAAGGTAGATAAAACTTTATTTATCAAGAAAAAGGAAAATGATTTACTTATAGTTTAAATATATGTTAATGACATATATTTGGTGCTACTAATTCATTTTTCTGTGAAGATTCTCAGCTTTAATTCAAGGAGATTTTGAAATGATTATAATGGGGGAACCATTTTTCTTCCTTAGGTTACAAATAAAGCCAATAGAAAAAGGAACTTTCATCATTCAAGATAAGTACACAAACGAAATTATCAAGAAATATCATATTGAAAAGACCAAACCTATGGGAACTCTAATGTATACTAAAACTAAGCTTGATAAGGATGAAGCAGGAAAAGCTACTAATGAAACAAAATACAGAGGAATGATTGGTTCACTTCTATATCATACAAGCTCAAGACCAGATATTATGTTTAGTGTGTGTCTTTGTGCACAGCTTCAGTCAAATCCTAAAGAAAACCATCTTCAAGTAGTCAAGAGAATTTTTTGTTGTCTTCTTGGAACTATGGAATTTTGACTATGGTATCCAAAAATATATTCATTTCACATGGTTGGCTACTATAATCCAGATTATATAGGTGATAAAGTTGTCAGGAAAAGCACAAGTGGTTATTGTAAATTCCTTGGTGGATGTTTAATCTTTTGGTCCTGCAAGAAACAAAATTGCACAACACTTTCCATAACTGAAGTAGAATATACCAGCCATTAGTTGTTGTGCTCAAATTTTATGAATGAAACATCAACTCCATGATTTGTCTCTAAACTTTAGTCATATTCCAATATTGTGTGATAGCACAAGTGTAATTAATTTACCTAAAAATCCAATGCATCATTTTAGGACTAACATATAGACGTTAAATACTATTTTCTTAGAGATCATATTTTAGAAGGAAATTTTGAATTATTGCATGTTAATACTGAAAATCAATTGGCTGACATCTTTACCAAGCCATTTTCAAAAGATTGATTTTTTTATTAAGAAAAAAGCTTGGTATGTGCAGATTATTAGACATCTAACTCTAGTTTAAGATTTTATACTACTTCTTTTTCTAGATATTAACAAACTCCTTCTAATGTGCTACATAGAAGGCTCCTATCAATTTAAAAGAGGAAGAATAACTTTATTTAGAAATCGTAGTTATTAAATGATGTCGTTTAAGATTTTAAAAACACGCGTGCAGTATTGTCAAATTGACAGAAGATATGGAAATGATCACACCTCTAGGAACATGTGCTTTCATCTTCACACGAAACCTACTCTTAGAAACCATTTAGCATACCTCAAACTCCTTCATTCTCAAATCTCTTCAGAAATTACTAGCATCCTTTATTTTTTAAAATGACACAAACAAAATCAAAGGATCAAAAGAAATCGTGGAAACCCATTTCTAACTATGGCAAAACCCCACGCTATGAACAAGCTTTTGAAGCCTTTAATTCTGAACCTTCTAGGTCACTTACACTAAAACACTAAAAACTTATTATGAACCCATTGTTGTTTCTTTTGTAAAAAAAACCCCAAAAGACACCCTTATACAAATATAGGAGAAAGAAGAAGAATATTCCCTCATCATCGCCACTGGAAGAATCAACATCGAATTCATCCAGTGAACACCATGAATCAAAGACCAAACAGAAATATGATTCTGAGTCTGATGAAGAAAGTCTAGTTTCTGATGACACAAACCCTAGCTTGTTAAAAAAGGAAGAAGAAAAAGAAGAAGAGGAAGAAAAAGAATCTTCTAGTGAAGAAGAACCTACTCTTGTAAAGAGAATTTCTAGTAAGGAGGATTCGCTGAGAAAGGTAAGATTCCTCTCTGCTTTTCTAGTTTCAAGATCCTTCTCTCCTTTATTTACTCCTTCACTTTCACCTTCACCACCACCAAAGCATAAGCTTATTCTAACTCTTAAAATTTCTTCACCTAGATCATCATCAACACCTCAACTTGGACCCATTATTTCAATTATGTTTGAAGAATGTTGGGTCACCTCTGATGATGATTCAAAAGAACTAGCTCTTTTTGCTTAGAAGACCACAAACTAGTGGAAGTATAATGCAAGTTGTGAGAGAGCCTATAGTTAAAAAAGGAAAGAGCCCCATCGATGAAACCAATGTAAGCAGAAGCATCTTTGAAAAGGAAGAGAGAATAAATAAGAAAGGGCAAGGCTCCTATTTATGAAGAATCAGAAGAAGATCTTATCACTTTAGAGGAATCTCTGTTTGAAGAAATTCCCAAGGCAAAAAGATCCAAGAAAAGGAAAATTTTTGTACAGCAGAAAGGAGAGCCTTTAGCACCTCTAAAAATGCTTCAATCGATGGAAGTTGAAGCAAGATACAAAATGCTTTACAAGAAACGAAAGGTAGTTTCTGGGCGCATTCTGCCTCCTTTATTGTTTGATAGCATTGGAATTCCTATTTTCCCTTACTTTCTATCTGTTGGATGGCATAATTTCTTAAGCTTAAATGAGACTGTCTGTGATGAGTTGGTTTGTTTATTTTATACACATATGAAAAAGGAAGTTATAGATGGAAAGTTGGCAATTATATCTTGGGTGGGTGAATGTAAAATTTTACTTACTGAGAAAATTTTAGGAAACTTGATGGATATAGCTCCCATAGGCAGAATTGATTTCCCTTGTCATAAATGGGATGTGGCTAATATAAATTTAGGAGAAGTTATGGAATTTATCTGTCTCCACACCAAGAATACACAAGATGGAAGACCTTGGTGTAAATAGTTGGATTTACTGCCACGATGTCTTGTATCACTATCTGCAACTTTAATGTTTCCAAAAAGTAGTTCGGTTGAACGATGCAGTCAACTGGACACATATTTTGTCTATAATTTGTTGAAAGGTAACCTAATGAACCTCCTAGCCATGATTATGCATTTTATAGTGGACAAAGGTAGTTATAAGAACAATACTGGATGCTGCTTACTAAGACATTTGCCTGTTATGATGTGTCTTTTGACAATTTGGAATGGCACAAGGTTGCTAAGTTTCATTCATTAATTCCATTTCAATTTGGGTAAAAGCTGAAAGATAATATAGGGGTGAAGAAGAATGAAAAGATAACAAATGTCTTGGGTCCTGCCCAGAGAAACAGGCTCCTTTCACTCCTCAAGATGCAAATAGTGTGGCCCTTCAATAACAACTGAGGGACATTCAACTTAATCAAGATCGGATGAGTAGCCAGATAAACAGAATGCAGGATCAACCTAATGATATACAACTTCTTGAAACTCTTATTGAACCGCTCAAGGAATATTTTTGATAAAGAACATACTTTCTTTAACATTTTCTATGAATAACTTCTGTTAATGATTCTTACATTTGAATATTTGTGCTCTTTGATAATTGCATGGTTATTCTGCTTATTTTGTTCAGTTCTTATCCCTTCTTTTTGATAATGACAAAAGGGGAGGGTAGAAGAGAGATATTTTTGCTTTGATTAATATTTTTACTTTGATATTTTTGCTTTGATAAATTTGAAATATGGAATATGTTGATTGGATGATGAACTTGCTTATGGAATATGTTAATTGGTTGATAAACTTGTCTATACTATTAAAATGCTGAAATTTGTTGAAATGATATATTTGCTCATTGTTGAAATGTTCTTATATTTTTTTTAACACGCCTAATATGTTCTGATAGAAAATAATCTTAAACTAACTTTTGACAAAAGGCTCCTTCTAATCATGGTTGATAGTAAGGACTTACATATAAAGAGTACAGATATTTTTCGAAATCTTTCACTATTGCTTGAATTTTTTGAAAAATATATATGTTATTGCTTGTCATCATCAAAAAGGGGAGAGATTGTTAGCTCAAGGCTTTTAAATTAATGATTTTAAAGATAACAATTAATAATATTTCAAGTTTAGTTACATTTCAAAATTCAAATTTGGATTATTTCATAAAAGATAACAATATATCAAGAGGTTATAAAAGATAGGGATTTTTTTGAAATAAACGGATAAACGTTTAACAATCCCTATTTTGCAAGAACCATCTTAACAACCTTATCCATATAATCATAAATGGTTCCATAAAATCCAAAATGGATAAGCTCATATCATCTCTTTACAGACGAAGGATCCTTTTGTTTACTTAATTCGATAGTCAACTTCAAGACGCAGTCAAAAGATTATTCCAGCAACCAGATATTTGGAGATTATGTCAAAGATAGTGAGGAAGATGCTTTAATAGATTCAAATAAAATTCAGTCAATTAGTTTATGATATAATTGAAGCAACGGCTAGTTGATGGGAATTCTTATTTAAGGGAGAACTATTGTATTCAAGAAGGCACCAGGTTTTAGAAATACATTAGTAACATCAACACTTACTCTCGAAAAGTTACACTTTATATCCTTTATGCTTTAGAAAGTGAAAAGACTCTATCAAGAGAGAAATCAATATTTATCAAAGCTCATATTGAGCAAATTTCATTTTTCATTAGTTGAGAGCTTGAAGAGGCTTGTTAATTACTACTAGTGTAGAAGGTTAAAGAACCTTGAAAAAGATGTATTTGTGAGCTTAAAGAGGCTCATCAAATTACTATTTGGAGATTATTGGTGAAACACTATCGAACCAGTATAAATTGGTTGTGTCATTCTTTCTTTTTCCTTAACTCTTAATTTTTCACATTATAGTTATTGTTGTTTTCAATTTTCAAGAGGCTTCTTTCATTTTAAATTTTAATAGGCTCTTTTCTTTTTAAAATTCAACAGGCTCCCATCGTTTATACTAATTAATAATAACTTGCAAAAAATTTCAACTCACTCACAATTCATCCCCTTGTTGTGTATGTTTGCTTTATCAATACCAGTTAAACTTTTAAACCTTAAACATCTTATCTTATCGATTTAACTTTCGGTTCATTTTTTAAAACATTTATAATTACATCTTATTTAGGAATGTGATTGTATATCCTATATTGGATAGTGCTACTATGGAATTGTCATACTATTGTAAATAGAGGGGTTAAAATCCAAGTTAATAACAAGTCATTCTATTATTTAATTGTTTTTTGGTTTACATGAAAAAATTGTTCAAAAATATTATATGTAATGTGCACAACATGAGGATCTGTTTCCAAACCACCTTGACTTAATCTGAATAGATAGCTAACTTCTTAAACCTTGGCCTAATCAAAATTAAGAAAATTTCTTTAATAATTATTAGCTTAGCATGGTATTATTTAACAATAAGAGGTTAACCTACATACACCAAATTGTATATTTTTCCTAACATTGCATATTTGCTTCTTTTCCTAATAACGTTCTCATGATGAAGTCTTGACATTTTATATTTACATACACTATGGAAAGCATTGTCAAGATTCTCGTAAGCTCATCTACAGCAAAATGTTTGCTCCAATAAAAATTCAACGAAGTCCGGCACACAATATTTCCGACATTACGAGAGTTAGAAGAGGGATATTAATTGTACGCAGTTTTTCTTTTATATTTTTGCAAAGAGGTTATTTTTGTTACCCTAACTACAAAAGTACAATAATGATAAACCTTTTTGATTAATAGTAATCCAAAATCATTTAAAGTAGGGTAAGTAGTATGCCAAATGGGAAGAACTAACAGGAGATGCAGAGGTCATAATCTGTCTTTTTTTCTTGTTGAAGTTCCATATAAACGTCTGATTCATTGTCCAAAACAAATCGTGTCCAAACGTGACCTAAACAATGACTTCAACAACCCTGATTATGAAACAAAACTATTTGATCATGAATCATCATGACCAGTTGAAATATGTAGCAGGACAAGTCCTGGCCTACATTTGACATTCTTGAAAGAAAACTTGCAGCTGATACAGATGATGACGATATTAGGCTCAAGTTTGAACGACTGGTCATCAAAGCTAGCCTAATTTGAACAAGTTTATATGGAATTTTCCATTTCATTGTGATTTTCCAAGTCTGTAATGAAATGATCAACCCTGTAGGACCTTGATGCACGGATGATTATGTGGGGATGTAATGAAAAGGACAATTTCCTGATGACTCCTAATTTGATTTCATAAGATGATTTTAAAATTGAGTTGACATGAGATAACAAGTGATGGACAGGTGTGCTTTATTTATATAGTTTATGAACATAACTGATACGTCTCAAGTCAGCCTTTGGGCACGAGATCTTCTCTTCTTATTCCTTCTCTTTTCAATTTATGCAAAGTCAACAGAGAAAGTTATTTATTCTGGGCTTTGAGTGTGAAGATCTGGTCAAAGTTGTTCATGCCACGGCGGCTCTCTACCGGTCTATTTTGGCCGTTAAGCATGACTGACCGAGGTTAGAGTATGTTCCTATTCTTGTTCATTTACCAAGAGAAGTTTCTTAGTATCATACATGTAACGATATTAAGAGTATACCATTTCAACAGATTACAATTTAAACTGATTAAGACACTCATGGTAACTTTAATGCAGTTATAGGTTTTCGATAGAATGAAAGTGACCTATTTTTACTGTAGTTTCACTTATTATAACGGATATTTTCTTATTTTATATTACTTGAAAGCATTTTTGTATAAAAATCTTTTGATCATACGTACTCAATTAAATTGATATTATTATTCAAAGTTATTTATTAAAATAATTCAATAAAAAACAGTACAAATTTTACATGTTAGAATTTCTTATATTAGATGTGTGATTTTTTCTTATATTCTAAAATAATATGGATTTTTTAAAATAATAAGAGTTATTTTTTAATGAGTAAAACCAGTATCTTTTTCTCCTTCCAGTAATATTGAAATTTCTTTATCAACTCATTAGAAAATAACGTAATTTAGAGGCGAAGTATGCACATGGCTAGGGAGATTGTCTTCTCTTGATCTTAGCATAAAGAAAGGTTGAGATAAGGAGGGTTGTACCCTAGCTAGCAGATCTTCAAAAAACTAAGAGAAGTGTTCAAGTCATTGCCAGTGAACAGAAATTACAAGTGCACGCAACAACAGTTGTCCGAATCCAATTTTACAGCAACCTTTCTTATTAGACTCTCTCTTAAAAATCATATATTAATTAAGCTAGCTTTATTGGAACACTTACACATGTTCATTCTTATCTTAGTTTCCATGAAAACATGTTGAAGGGACAGCAATTGACGGAGACATCATCTAATTAACTTTTTCAAATGTAATGCACGGTTTAGAATAAACTTCAGCTCTGACTTGGCAACGAATAGGAGGAAGAAATTTGTGTTGGGAAATCTAAAAAGACATATAAATTAAGGGAAAACGATTCTTATTCCAATTCTTTTTAGCAATTTTAAGTGGGTGGCTCCAAAATTATTTCAGGAATCAAATATATTTATAAGAATGTAAGATAAGGAAAAAAAATTGATGAAAAAGATAAGAGAGGATTAAGGTGTAATGTAACTTGAGCATAAGTTCTCATTCATAATCTACAAAGATATTGGAGGCTCAAATTTTTTCTTTTTTAATGAAAAATTAAAATAAGTCTCTTAAAGAGTACCAAAATCAGTTTATTCATGATAAATGATATAAAAACTCCTAAAGAAATTTCTACAAGGTTTTTGTCAATTATTTTATCACATTTACTATCATATAACTTATTGTTGATTGTGTAATAGAATTTGTTGGTTTAAATAATAGTTTATATTAGAATTAATAAAAGGGTCGGGTATTTTATTTTTTTTGATGTTATAAAGTATTTTCTAATAAATTTAAAATAATATTTCTATAAAAAAGCTAAGTTATAAAAAGAAATTTGTATTTTTCACTTAATCACCAACTATTAGGGTCTTTGACTTGAAATCTGAATGAAAGCGGATTTTACGAAGAAAAAAAAATGAACAAACAAAATAATACGATGATTAGGTTTGTTACCGGTGGATGTACCTACTGAATGAGATCAAAGGGGACATGATTCTCTATCCCAGTCCCATATATATAAATGGTTGAAATGATGCGGGACAGGGTAGATGAGACAAAGGATCGAGATCAAAGTAGTATTGTGTTGTTACATTATTAACTCTGTATGCATAATATTATCCTATCCTGTCCGACATTTGTTTAAGCTAACATAAAACAATAAATGTCATTGTTCCAGTTTGACGATGATCATCTTAACTTTGTTTTCACAGGCACCAAGATGCAATCAAGTTAAATAACATGAATCGCTTGATCATGTTATTCTATTGCTTTATGATCATATGTAATAATCAAGGTCTTGAAGGCAATGCATGGTTGAGTTGACACATCCACAACCATCGTTTCCTTCAAGTTTATTTTGAGTGAAAATTAAAGTTAAAAATTGGGATATAGTTTTGGCATATGCTACAAGATTTCTGTACCTTCATCATTTGCCAAGACTCAAATGTAAAAATATTTCAAGGCTTGAGAATTTTATAATACTTCAATTTTAGTAACCATCACCTTGCACGGAAAAAGAAAAGATGGAGCCATGAAATATCAAAGTTCTAATTTCAAATTTTCCATTTGTTGGCCTTGCGGCACTTTGTATATTTTACACTTCAATATATAAGCACATTTTGATGTGGGTAAACCCCCCACCAGCATCTCGCATTTATCCTATTATTGTTTGCACACCAAAATAATATTTTAAAAAATAACAATAATACAACAATGATCAATAAGAAATCGCAGAATATGTCATTAGATGACACATTTTTTGCCTTCTTTTCGTTAAAATTCTTTCCTGTGAAACTCTTCTGTACACTTGGCATTTCCTGCTGTATGTTACTTTCATGGTAAATGGGATTTTGCTTCTCTCTGACTTGGTCTTCTCATCAGAAATGTTAGAAACCAATAAACCAATTGCTGAAGTGATGGTTTCTAAATATGGAAAGTTGTTGTTGTTGATGATGATGATGATGATGATGTTGTTATGAAGCTGGGGATGATACCACTAGTAGTATTACTATGATGACTTCAAGGATAATCTGATGGGCAAGCCATTCTGGGGAAGGGCAAAAGGGCCATACTGAATCCCATTGTGAGAACCCACCATAGACCACCTGCACAATTCAAACCAATGTGCTTCTGTCACCACACACACTACTTGATATGTTCATGTTTTGTTTTACAAGTAAAATCCAGAAATATTTTTACGTTTTTTCTTTTTTTACCAACCTGTACTTAGTGGTCAGGTGATGCAGAAGGACGAAAATCTCCAGCTTGGCTAACTCATTCCCCGGACATGAGTGGACCCCATTGCCAAATGGAAGAAATGTATTGGGTTTTGGTGCAATCTGTTAAAATCATTGAAAGCAAGCAAGTTGATTCAGTTTCAGAAAAAGTTTCAGAAGGGATCAGTTGGGCGCTGAATTTGATGAATAGATACCTCAAATCTGGAGGGATCAAACTTTTCAGGATCTGGGAATATTTCAGGACTGTGGTGAATGTTTCTGAAAAGGGGTAAAACTTTCCACCCTTTTGGGATAAGATAGCCTGCAAAACAAAATGGTACACAAAGGGTTAGTTTAGCTCCATGAATATGAATATAGTACAGTAATACTTCACTCAAAAACAAAAAAAAATTGACCTTCATATTCAACATCCTCAACAGCCTCTCTGAAAGTGAAAGACAAAATTGAAGCAACTCTTAGTGTTTCTTGAATAACCCTTGAAGTTATTGGCATCTTCCTGGTATCAGCCCAAGTGAGCAGTTTCTCATCATCCGACTTCTCTTTACATTTAATTATTGCCTCTTGCTCTTCCTGGTAAGCACAGAAAACCAAGTCAATTAAAGAATTAATCATTTGTCCTTTTGTTTTACTTTACAAAAGGGGGGAACAGGGTTCTTACAGTGACAGCTTGGAGGACACTGGGGTTTTCCCCAAGGTACTTAAGAATCCATGTCAAAACACTAGCTGTTGTATCACGAGCAGCGAAGATTACACCGATAATGTTGTCCGCAATTTGCTCATCAGTGAGTTCTCCTTTTTCGCTCATGAATGATCCTAGCAAGTCATTGTGATCGAGCTTCATTTGTCTCCTGGTGGAGAGGATTTTTGCTAGAATTTGAGCCAACTCTTTTCTTGCTTTCATGGCTTTGTTAAAGAGTGTCCCAGGTAGGTTAATGGGCATTGAATTGTATCCCTTCTCAAGATTGTAATAACACCTTTTTAGATCTTCTCTGTACAAAATCTCATCTTCTCCAAATATGGATAGTAGAGCAACATTGAATGCATACTGCCAAAAACCAAGTAGCAATTAGTTAGAGACAGTACCTAATGTTTATTTCCAAATGCAGAGTCAAACAGGGGAAAGAAAAAAACAGAGGAACCCTGTTTTGTTCTGTTTTAATCTCTTAGTACCAAGAGAAAATGACATAAAGCAGGAGCTTACAGTCTTCATTTCTTGGAAGGTGTTCACTTGTTTTCCTTCCCAAGATTGAAGAGAATCCTTGGCAATGGACTCGATATCGGATACAATGTTTTTTATAGCTTCAGGCATGAAAGCACGAAGAACAAGCTTCCTCAACTTGGCATGGTAATCTCCCTGGTGGAAGAAGATAGCTTGTTTGCCCAACATCCTCTCTTTGCTAGCAGGAAATGTTGGTTTGAATAGATGAGCTCTCGTTACAAGCACGAATTTTGCAGCTTCAGGGCTTGAAATCATCACGCAAGGACAACCCAAGATGTGAGTTTTGAAGATAGATCCATACCTATACCAAAAAAGAACATAATAACATTAATCGTGGCATAATTTTTCCTTTTTAGAGAAAAAACAAAGCTTGGAGAGGAATGTTAAAGAAATAAGGGTTGTATAGTGACCTCTTCACTTTTGAGGCAAAGAAGACATTTGGGTTTTGAGAGTAGAGCTGAAATGTCTCTCCGATGTAAGGCCAACCCAAGGTTCCGGGAGGGAGAGGCAATTTGCGGCGGTTGGAAGCAATGAACTTGAGAAGGAAGATAAACAACAAAAAAGCAAAAGATAGAAAGAACAGAGAGGAGAATTCCATGTGTGCAGTTGCAACTAATCAAAACCAGTGTCCCTGAAGTGGCTCAGAGTAGTTAGGCAAAGAAGTGAAGGGACTTTGTTTGTGTGCACAGAACAAGTGAGGAATAAGAAGGTATTTATAGGCTAGTGGCTAAGTAACAGAAAATAAAATAAATAAGAAAACAGAAAAAAGAAAAGGAAAGGAAAGGGGGAGCAGAAAAGGAACAGTTGAGAGAGAAAGAGAGGCTTTCCAATACAGCTTGAATCGCACACGCCGAATCCTCCCTCCAGCTGGTTTTGTGTATATGGAGATGAAAAGAGGGAGTTCTGGATGTGCACGTGGCAAACAAAAGAGCACGTGAGACAGAGTGAGGATTCTTTTAGCTTCTATCTTTTTTTTATTGACCAAAAAATAAAAGCATTTCAATTATTTTCATTAATTTTTGTAAAATGATTACTTTTAATTAATTAAAAGGGCATATATTTGTGTGAGGTGATATAATTTAATATTTTTTAAACATCAAATAAATCAATTTTGTTAGATTTTTAATAAATAAATTAAGACATAAAATCATAAGAATAAATGGACGACTTCTTTTTTTTTTTAAACGCCAAAAGTAACATTACTTTAGGTTATAGATAAATAAGAAAAAGAAAAAGTAAATTATTTATAAAACTTATTAGAACCTGAAACAAAAACTGCCTCATATTCTAATTCTATTGCCTATCCGTACCATTACCCCTGCCATGACTACCATCCATCAACCAAAACCTTTTGGCATTCAATACGACAATATCACAGCGCACAAAATGTACACGTGTACAGCTCCGCCCACCCCCTCATTTATTGCTAAGTATTGTTCTAAGTTCTAACCTAAAATTAGGGTTTATCTTGATCACGTTTTTACAGTCCATTTTAAAACCTAAATAGGGCAATCCATCATTTTTAGGAACTGTAATATTCTAACATACAAAGAACAATACCAAGATATTAATATATCAATTATTTTTTTTCATTTGCATTAATATGATATTACATAATACCATAAGGTTGTCAATCTTGGGAATACATAATGTTATTCGATATATTAAAAATGTCAAATACAATTGCAAGTCAAAGCTTAAGTACTTATCACATCATTCATGTATGAATATAAAATTTTCTGTTTTTATTGTAACTATTCTGGATTAGTTTGTAATAAACGAAGGTTGTGTCAAAGAACTGACGTTTGATATCATTTATAACAATCTACGATTCAATAACTCCATGCTAGATCATAAAGTCAAAGATAATTAACTGCAACTTAATCCGTAATTTTACATATATAAAAATGTTATCATTTTAATAATTAACTTTGTGAAAACAAAAGATTAAGGGGCTTAACCAATTTTATCAATTCACTGGATGGATTGTTGTGAACTACAGGCGTAGATGGATTTTGTTTCTTTGTATTATTACCTTTATTTTTTGGTTTCAACCAAATATATTATAACTACATTGTTTATATATATATATATATATATACATAGCAGACTGGACTTGAAATAAAATGATGTTGGAGGCAGTCGACACCGTAAAAGTATTGGCGAGTCGGAAGTCAAGACGTGGGACCTTCTATTAAATCCATAGCCACTTTAGTGTTGTTATGTTCAAAGTTAAAGAATTTTACATGCCATGCACTTAATTGTGTTCTTCTAACTAAGAGAAGCTTTTTATGTTTGCATTCAACTATATAACCAATGAAAATTTCAACTATTGATGATCAGCTTATTAGAGGAAAAAGCGTATAAGATCCTAAATTCTGAGCCGTACAATAGGTATTGTTAAATTATTTCTAAATGCCGTAGACAATTTTGAAATGAATTTATGAGTGAAAGAAAATTCAAATTTAATTTTTAAAAAATTTTGAAATTAAAAATAAAAGATCTATTACCTTTTCTGCAAATTGGATCCAGAACCAGGAAAAAGCCTAATTTGCTCTCCAAGGTTCGAACACTACACTACACTACCCTGTTAACATTTCTTTGACTTGTATCCTCATCAATTTTCGTTTAACAAGACAACAAGTTTGATTATTATCATTTCGTGCTATTTTCCTTCTCGTATTTAATGGGTATGCTGATCATGGTTAGAAATTAAAGGGTTAGACATGTGGCACTTGAATATTAAATGTAGACTAATCTTAATAAATTGATGTCTTTGACAATAAAAGTCGTTGAAATTTCAAATAATTTTTATTATGCAGAGATCTCAACGTGTTTCAGAACAAATTAGACAGACATTGTCAGGGAAATAATACATCCTCGTCTGCATTAACCATGCAAGTCTCTACTCCCACGAGGCATCCTCATCTCTCCGCTCTTTTCTTTTCTTTTCTTTTTTTAACGCTTGGGTGAGTAATATAATCGCGTGATTAACTTTTTAGACCCAGTTAACTGTAGGCTAAAAATTTATTAACACCTCACTAATACTTTACTTTGGTCCAGTCCAATTTCAGAATTTGAAACTTCCAAGTATTTTGACATATTTAGGTTTCACGCTAAAGTTCGGATTCACTAGTCTCTCTTTTATCCTGTGTACACACATAGATATATACTGTATACAAGAGAAAAGGGAATGCAAAAGGATAATAGAACTTAGCACACTTACAACTTATAGAATCAGAGTACTGTGTCTATATCTGGTACAAATCTACACAATTTAATTATAATGGGTTCCCTGGAGATATTTTTAAAAAAAATCCCCGATCATGAGCACCACATTTTCCTCTAACAACACAAATCCGTTGCGTCATGTAATTCTTGTATAGTAAATATAAAATACTTATTCAATACATTAAATTAGGGGAGAAAAAACTCAATTTGGTCTTTCTTTTTTTTTCTGAAAATTCACTAAACACCTTAAATTTCAGTTTTATTAAATATCTTGAATTTGTAAATAATAACATACATCTTTATTTTAGTGATATACAACTCATGTCTTATTAATTAAAAAGTTAAATAATATAACAGATACAATTTATAAGTTTGAGATTTATTTAGTAAAAATTAAATTTTAATGTATTAATTGAACTTTTAATGAAATTTTAGGAATTATTGAAATTCTAAGAAAAGGGGGGATATCTCGTTTTTCTTCTCTTTTCTGTTTCTTAACATCACGGTTAGGATAGTATCTATGGTTGTCAACTTGTACCCATATTGACTATTTCATTCTCTTGATTTTGAGTTTGAGATGAATGCATACATTGAAGAAACATGAACTCAATCAATGCATCTGGCTGCCCACAATATAATTAGAAAGTTAAAAAGAACATGTTGGCAAAACCTTGTAAAAATTATTGGGCACAAACTACAATTTTTCAACACATACGTAAGCTAGAAAGTGCATATCTTTTGTTACTTGAATAGTCTATCTAGTTACTTCTCTGGTCATTGATTAGATCAGATGTGTCTGCTTCGTAATTTAGAATCTTTCTCTGGCCATACTCACGAACCAAGTTCAGGACAAAAATGAACTGCGTTTCTTTTGTTCTAACTGACTTTAGCAAAACGAGGCCGCTCTCCTACTTAAGCATGACGATGGATGGTTAACCTTATATTTGATAGGGCTAGAGCTGACCATTTTTGAGTAACTAAGTTATATAGTGTTGTCATGATCATCTGATATTGAAATGAAAGTGGTGTCTAAGTACAAGAATATAGTGGAGGGGCTGAAAGACAAAACTGGTATTGGTTGGTGTGCTTCATCATTAAGCAATAATGGAGGAAAGCTACAGAGATGGTCATACATTCATGAAGGCTCGCAAAGTTAGGAACTGTCTTCATACGTATATACAGAGATGTAGATGTATTAAATATGCGTACGTATGGACTTTTTCTTTTTATAATATATGTAACACACGATTTGTACGCGTCAAAACAATCATTAAATCTACAGCTCTGCAGTGTCTTTGAATGGAACTCATGGACCCATCCTTTCTTCCTTTGCTTTTCTTTTTCCTCCCTCTGCATTTATTCATAGAGCAATCGGAAGCTTTAGGCATTTTCTTTAAAATGTTTACTTGGAAGGAAGTAAAACAATATGCCTTTCTTTAAAAAAAAATTAGTCTTAGACAGGTTTTAAATTTAAAAAAGTAATATTAGGCATACTAATATCTTCACTAATAAATTTGCTAATAGTTTGTGTAGATTAATAATTTTTATTTAGAATGGTAAAATAAGATCGATAAGTGATAAGTGATAAACTTATTAATTTATATTACATTAATTTGTTTTAATAAAAAAGTACAAAACAATTACCCTAGGGCCCCTGCTGCTTAATTAAGATGAAGATTCAATTTTTCCATTTTAAGAAAATGATCTTTATAATTTGGTTATTGTGCCATTAAACGAGCATTATTAGGGTCATGATAACTCAAAATTGACAAGCTAAAGCATTTCTACATTATTCTTAAGTTGCATATAAGACAAATAGGAGAATGAAGGGAAGCATTTGTCCTTGTTAAATTCCATTGTGAACGTGTTACGTGCTTAATTATACCATTTGGCTTAATTCTATTTATAGAATACCGTAATGCCAATTTGATGAATTAGTTGGCAGATAGAATTTGAAATAGAAACTTTATTTAATTATTATTTATTAGTTAAGTGGGCACCTAACTAAAAATTATAAGTGTGGGCATCCATGTTTGTCTAATATTTTACGTGGAGAATAGAGTGTCTTTAGTTTCATATTATAATATGTACACCAATAATTAAACAATTTTCCTTTTTGTAGCAACATTTTGAAGATTTTTTGTATAACTTGAACCGATAATTTTACTCTAATCTTACTTATTTGTTGGGATTTCAAGTGTAAGTGGGAATCTCATATTAGAAAAGGATAAAATTAGTAAGGGGCATATAACTAGAAATGACTTAAAAACCTAATGTCTTAAGGTTTTGGGTTAGAGTCTGGTTTTAAGGCCTATAACTATGTTCCCTCACTAAGTTTATGATGAAGATCTCCTAAGTGAGTGAACTTCTCAGTACCACAATTGGTATAAGAGTCAATACCACTTCTCTAAGTTCTCGTGACATGGGTGATGATGCTAGTATGGCAATGTTCGCTTCAAGCTAGAAAAAGTCTAGCGCACAGCTAACCTACGGGTGCTTGGGCTGCGAATTATGGTAGAATGCTACGGTCTAATTGTTCCACATCAATAATAAGAGGGGCTGATATGAGGTTTACAGGCTTATGGGCTCTCTCACCATTTAAGATAGCTTTTAGGGTTGGGCTCTCTCATAAGACCTGTAACAAGTGGTATCAGAGTCCAGAGCTCAGTAAGGAATGAGTATGGAGATGGTAATCGAATCTCATGGTTTCCATCAGTACATGAAAGAGCAAGGAGACTCCTAATAGGCCCAGACCAGTGGAGTAGAAGGGCTCTTAGTGACACCATATACTCGAGCTGTTCAAAAAAAGGATTTTTCTCAAGGGAGAGCCCAAGTCCAATGTGAAAGTTCACACTTAAGGGGGAGATTGTTGGTATTTCAAATGTGAGTAGGAATCTTACATTGGAAAAAGATGAAATTGGAGAGGGGCATATAAGTGGAAAGGATCTATAAACTTAATGCCTTAAGGTATTGGGTTGGAGTGTGGTGTCAAGACCTATGAGTATGTTCCCTCACTAGGTTCATGATGAAGATCTCTTAAGTAAGTGGGCTTACCAGCACTAACAACTAGCATCAGAGCCAACACCACTCCTCTAAGTTCTCGTGTCATGGGTAGTGACATCATTATAACAATGTTCACCTGGGGCTAGAAAAAGTCTGGCGCACAGCCAGCCTATAGATGCCTAAACTGCGGAGCTTGGTGGAATGTTATGGTCTAATTGTTGCACATCAGTAATAAGAGGGGATGATATGGGATTTATAAGCTTGTAGGCTCTCCTACCCTTTAAGCTAGTTTTTGGGGATGACCTCTCCTCTAAGACTTGTAACTACTTATCATTATCAAGTTAAAATAAAGTCATTTGATAATTTGATGTAATTAGAACATGATTAAAGTAATGTCAATAAATTAACTTATGATAGAATCATTACATCTCATTATTCAACAATTTTCCTTTTTTCCAACGACATGTTGGAGACATGATCTTATCATGTTACCTTTATATCACCTTTTAGAACTAATTAGTCTCTTATAGACATATTATATTAACAATAATCACTGGCTCTATTTTTATAGTGATAATGCAAGAAGCAAACTAGTACTTCTTATCACCAAATTTACATGACTATTTTTGTCCCAAACTTTAAATGTTCAGTTACATTTTTATAGTTGTATTAAATAGTTATATTAGACATAATTTCATATAAAATTAACTTTATTAGGCCTTCTATTAGATTGGTAGCTACTTCTGTTGGAAAACACTCCTTATGTGATAAGTGCTTACCTAAGGGTTTCATAAGAAAAGGAATATTAGTCTTCCTAACATGAAAGTTAATATAATCTTTTTGGCTCTTTTTTTCTTCTTATTTGTCTTATTTCTTTGTTATTCTTGTTAGTAAATTCTAAGACAGTAAACTCAATAGAGAAACTAGTATTAAGAGAGAAGATGAGTATTTTTATATAGGGAGGAAGCAAAACTTTAAGATTGTGGAGGGATACAATGGACATAAATGATATGACCCAATGCTATTTACTAACAAGGTAATCCTTTTCTCTCTGTTATTTTATTTCTATCAAAATCAAGTTAGCTAGTGTTAGTTAGTTTTTGATGTAATTAGTAAGTTCTCTTGTGAAAATTGATTCATAAACAAACCCTCATATCTTTTCTTTTCTTTTTTCTTTCTAAGACAAGTTTTATCAATTGTTGTGGTTATTTTGTGTTATTCTTAATTGATTGTGAGTTGTTATGTTCTTATTGTGTTCTATTTTGTATGGAATCACAACATTGCAAGATCTTTTTCATGCAACAAGCTACAATTTTATATTTTTCATTTAAATGGTGGAAGTTTTGTGAAGTCATCAATCTTATCTTCCTTATGTATATATGTGGAGTATATTAAGAACTTAGATACAAATTCTTTTAATGTTGAAGGGCGTAAATGCATATGTTGAAAATTTGGGGTACAGGAGCTTTGTCATGTATTCTTGAAAATTTTTATAAAAAGTGAATTAAGGTTGTTATATAATGTTAGTTTGAAAGATGAACTTATCATAGAAAAAAGAAATTATATATGATGTTTTATATTGAAGATATAGAGCTATTATAAATGAAGATTATGTTAAAGATATTGTGTAAAATTTTATACTAAAATTTTTTAAGTCTTGTGACTAAACCAGACAATATATTTTATTAGCTTAATTTTTTTGCTAAGGTCTTTTATATTATTGAAATAAAGAAATGCTGACCTTTTATCTCTTATCATTAAAACTATTAATTATATTAGTAATATTCTTGTCACTAAATTCTAATTAACTATTAGATAATTTAATATATTATATTAATTCATGCATCCATTGTCTCATATTTTGAATGGCATTATAGAACATGAATTCTGTAAGTTCTTAATTTGGTCTCGTAACTTATTATGTTCAATTAACTCATCATCATTATAATCTCCAACTTAATATATTAAGTAATCTTTAATATCCCTCTCTTATTATTATAGGTGTAAATATTATTAAATTAAACAATTGAATTGAAATTTGTTGGTATAGTTTTAATTTTTTTCATTCCTAATATTAAGATGAAAATATAGACTCGTTGTAAGTGATAATTTCTAATTACTTCATCTTCAATTAAAATTATGTTAATTGTTTTAGAGTATTTTTCTCAGTTTATGTATACTTAAAAACATTTTTTATTTGATCTTTCAATACAATATATCAAATATTTACAATGATCATTATTTTTTAAAGTTTTAATTCATCTTTAAATAACTCATAATGAGATTATAATTAAACTCCTTTGACTCTTTATACCTTAATTTCTTTGTATTTAACATTAAATCAATTGGCCTGATGTGATTAATATATGCACTAAAACAATCATCTTTATCTCTTTTATAACTCATTTGTCTTAACTACTAAACATACTAAATCTTGAACTTAAGATCTTACCATCTGTTATCATTACCATCATTTATCTTAATTGTAAAAAAGACTCTAAACTCCTTACAAAAGCCAACGTTAAACTAACTTTTCTAATATGTTTAATAGGCATTCAATGCAAGAATATTCTTAGCCTCATTCAATCTTCAACTTAGTTGACATATAAGAAGCCTTCTCATTTTTACCATCATGATATACATATCAAAATACTATTCTTGATGATAGAAAAATAATAAAAATTTTAAAACTATAAATTAAATCAATCTCATAAATAAGCAATCCATAATTATGTGAATGACCATAAAAATTAATGAAACAAGTTTTAAAGTATTAGGTATCTTCTCAAAATTATGTTTTTATTTGGATATTACTTTATCAAGAAAGGAAAATATTTTGATTTCTTAACAATGATGGATTATAATGACTACATGTATAAATGCTTTTCATTCCAGAAGAAAGACTATAACCAAAGAATCTCCCAAAATACATTACAATAACATCTTCTAATCTTTTACCTTTCCCATTTAGGGAACAAAAAGTTTTATTTTGTTTTAGATCAATTTTCTTAAGCACACGACATAAGCTTGTAGTAATAACTCCAAGTATATGATATTAAACACTTTCATCAATTGTAATACATTTAGCAAACTATAACCTAGTAGGTGTTTTTATTGACATCTTAAATCTCAATTTGACCCTTAGTATTATCTTGACTCTTTTTAAATGATCCTTACGTAGAATATTAAGGGACTCAATTTCCTTAATAAACAAAAGGTCATTAAGGATATTTTTATCTAGTGGAAAATTGTATATACTAACTTTTTTAGAGACCAAAATAAAATCCAAGCATTTGAATGAAAGAACTTGATTCTTCGATAAAACTTTGATTATGCTAAGCAATCACGAAGCTCATTTAAATGGGAGGTAATAGTGACATTAGATCCTTTAAAAGTTTAGGTCTTATATTTTAACTTCTTGATCAATTGCTTCACATTCAAGTAAGGATTTCCAAAGGTTAATAAATTAGTTGACATAACCTTTATTTATGTAGCAAATTATACTTTATAGAGAACTCAATTATGGGATGATCTCAAAGTTATGTAACCCTCTAACCGTTGGTTAGTTTTAGGGGAATTCAATAGTGCTCTTTTAAAAAAATGAGATGGAAGGAATAAGAGGTAGCATAAAGAGTTACATAAGAGGTAGCATAAGGAGTTACACAAATGACTTTCTCAATTATGCAAACTAGGTTGGTCTTATTGATCTATAATAGGAGGATCCCTTTTATACATGAAGAAATAATTCGAGTGGTCAAAGAAGCATTAGAGAAAAACTTAATAAAGCAATTGCTAACTTTGATTGGCTAACTTGGTTTCCCAATCGTATAGCTAGTTTCAAGCCTCCTTATAATTAGACCAAGTTGTTATCAAGATCTCACTTTACGTCTTTTGAATCTCAAGAAATAACCTTTTAGATTCTTTAACCACTGAGCAAACTTACCAAAATTTAAGGGGGCAGTTTAAAAGACCTAAAAGTTCATATTAATGGAGTTGCAAGCTACTAATATATAAGAAAGCGAAAGGAAATCAAGAAATAGATTAAGTCCCTTAACAACATAAGAAGAAGCACCATTAAACAGGATTTGAGTAAGGCCAGGCAAAATATCATCAAAGCTTAAGATAACCTCTATACTAATCTAGGGAATGAACATCTAAAGTCTAAAGAAAAGATTGAACTCCATAATTATATAAAAGCTTTGAAAGCTGATAATTCTCTACTTAAACATAAATTAAGAATTCTTTGGATAAAGATATATGATAAGTGTAAAAAAAAGTCTATAATGCCTTTCTTTTGAGGAGAAATTCTATCAAAATACTTAACCTCACAAACAAAAAAGGAAACCATCAAACCTCCCAAGATCCTCTTAAAGGTCTAGCTCTCAATTACTATCAAGGAACATTGGGTAAATCAGCTAATAATTAATCATTTGTCAAGTTATTGGGGATGTCATCCCTCATTCTCTCATCTAAGAACAATCTAACATATTTTTAAGGCCTTTCGCTAAATCAGATGTCAAAAATGCTTTATTCAGTAAAAATCTTGACAAAGCTTCAAGACATGATGGATTGAATGCTTTTTTCTTCTAAAAGTCATATAATGAGTGGCATTGTAACTAAATTTGTGTTAGAATTCCTTAAGAACAAGAGAATGTTGAAGGAGCTAAATAACAATCATGTATATTTGGTTCCCAAGATCCCAAATGTAAGCAAAATCTATGACTACCAACCTGCATCACACTATGATGTGATATACAAGAAAAATGTCAATGTAGTTACCAATAAAATTAAGAAGATTTTGCCTCAAATAATCTATCCCAATCGTACTGCCTTTGTATATAGAAGGAGCATGGGCAATAATATCTTAATTGCTTAAGATCTCTTCAAAAACTACACCATTTAAAGAGAGATTAGAAGTTGGATACTGAAAATAAAATTTAAAAGATCCTTTGATTCAATAGATTGACAATTCATGTACACTTTAGAGTCTTATAGATTCCCTTGTCAACATCAAGTTGATAGGGCAACATATCACAACTCTTTCATATAGAATCATTAGGGAACCTACAAAGAGGTTTAAGGCAGTAAGAGAGCCTAGGTAGGTAGATACACTCTCTCTATATGTATTTTCTATTTGTATAGAGGTGCTTCACAAATTGTTGAATGAAAATGTGGCCATAGATAAAAGATGATATTCTCCTACTTTGTGATGCAGATCTTTACTCTATCAGAGTTTTACTTAATACTATCAACAATTTTAGGGAAATTTCAAGTATCATTATTAATCCAAGTAATAGCCAATTATTTGTATCCAAAATAGATCAAGCATTAGTCAAACAAATTCTTAATATTACTAGCTTCAAGTTGCAAAATCCTCCTTTTAAGTACCTTGAAATCCCAATTTCTTCCATGAATTATCCTTTAGAGACTATTATCTCCACTTATCTCTATTCAACATAGGATTTATCATTTATGCTACTAGAGTGAAACTAATTGAAGATGCGCTTAATAGCCTGTCTCTATATATATACTACAAAAACTTACAAGGGGTATTAAAAAGACCTTAAAAAAACTTTCTATGGTCAAGGAGTGCCAAAAAAAAGTAATTGCCAAGGTGAACTGGAGTAATATTTGTACACTTAAGTAGTAAAGAGTTCTAGGTATTATTCTTGTTAAGGTTATACATATAATGTACTTTTAAAAAGGTTTTACAAATTGCTAATTGATAAGGAGTCTTTACGAGTCAAGTGAATGTATATGCATTTCCTCAAAAGTATCAACATTTAGAGTACAAGAATCAAGTTCAATACTTTATGCTCCATAAAGCAAGTCTTAGGAATGATAGACAAATTGAGCAATGAGATAAGACATCTAGTGGCAATGGAAAATCTACTTCATTCTGGTTTTGATAATTAGAACAAGTTGGATCCCCTTTATAAGTTTCTAAGCTAAAATATGCTAAAGATAGCTATACTAAATGACATTAAGGTGGAGATATTTATCGAGAACAACTTGTGACACTATCCATATAGGAAATTCAGAGGATTTTCAAACATTAGGAGTAACTTCCCTGATTACAACTCCAATAATGGCAAGCTTAACAAGATTGTTTGGTTAATATATAGCTTAGAGACATTCATAAATAAATCTTGCTTAGAGCAATTCCTCATGAACCATCACACTTTCCTTGGCACTAACTTGTCTAGTTACTTAAAAACTCCCCTAAACCTTCCTTTATAATTACTCACAAAAGGATATAATCAAACAACTTTTCTTAAACTTCCTTTGTGATAATGAGTCAATTTGCCACATCTTCTTTAGTTACAATTATTCAAAGGTTATTTGACAAGAATTCCAAGACTTCTTGGACATTTTTTATGGAGACTTAAGTTGAAAATAAACCATAGAATGGGCTAGTAAATAAAAATTCCAAAGTAAAAGGTGATCATGCCATCTTTAAGTTAGTACTATGTCATTGTCTACATGATATAAATAGAGAGGAATCAAAAAATCTTCAAAACAACAAGATGAAATCACATTTAAAAAAACGCAAAAACAACAAAATGAAAGCTAGGGACCTTTGCAAGTTCATGTTCAGTTACATAAAAGAGCTCATTGTTGCAAAAAGCATCAATAACATTAGCAAGGAATCAACTTTAAAATAAAATATCTCAGATAGTTTTTAAAATACAATGTCTCAGACATCTTGTTAACCAAACTTATTTCCTAATTTTGTGCTATAACTAGTGCTATTGTAATTCTCCTACTACTTGGCGGTACTTTTGTTAATTGCTCTCCTTAGTGGGTTTAATATAATAATCAATTTATAAAGATAAATCAACATATAAAAAATGTAATTGACAAACGATGTATGAATATCAATAACAAAAACTAACTCGTGAAGTTTAAAACAATATCACCAATCTAACCTTAACGACAATCACCATTCTAACACTATTAAAAAAAAGAAATACGTAATTGCAAATTTAGATAAAGAAGAATAAGGGATTACTTCTTTGGGAAAAAATTAAGCATTATCAGTTACCTTAAATAGTTTCTGGAGGGATTTACACATCAAATCTATTGATCACACCTTTTATTTCTTTCACACAATATTCACAATTAAATTACACCAATACGGTATTAATCCACAAAGATCGACTTAAATGAGTGAAGCATTTGAGGTCAAAATCTTTATTTTGAGTATTATGGATTATGAATTGAATAGCTCAAACGGGGTGATCACAAAGGCACAACATCGTTGGACAATGAAGCTATTGCTTCTTTAGGTAAAAATGGCGTCGGGTAGAACACATGGTAATTTGTTTCCATACAACTTGTCGCATGGTCTGGAGGGCTGATGTCGTATCAAAGTTAAAAATAGGCAACATTTACATCCCGAAAGTAAGTATGTGATAATTTGTTTAAATTCCATGAGATTATGTGACAATCTATATTTAAAACATAAGGAGATAAACAACAAAGTGAAAAACCAATTAAAAATTCAACATGTAATTAACCCCAAAAATATATAAAAGCTTGTAACACATCTTTTATTATGAATTACCGATTCTGGTTTAAATAATTCTGAACGATAATGTAAATATTTACAATAATCAAATATGAAAAAGAGATGTAATGCAATAATTTGAAAAGAAAAAGGAGTTAAAACTAGGTTAAATGTTCAGATGGGTCCTTTAAATTTGTTATAATATATATGGTATAATTTAGTTTTTGATATTTTCAAATGTTTAATTGAATATTGTATGTTTATTGAAGTTGAATGATTTTCAACTTAATTAAAATAGAGCTTTAGTATTACAGAATTAAAACTTTAGGATTATTATACATATAAAGTTAACAGTGTGTACAAATAAAAGTTCAAATTTTCAACCGAGTGTATTCAAAGCAATTCATTAAATTACAGGAAACCGTTAGGGATCACATAAATCGTAAACATTTAAAGAAAGGGGTTGGAGCATAAAAACATGTTGTCATTTGTAAAAAACTACAAAACATAGACAGGAAAAAAGAAACGATATGTATGAAGAGGAAACTAATATATGAGAATAATACATTAACGATAATTAAGTTGGTTAATGGGGAGAACAACGGAGCTGTTATATGCACTACGGAGCTGTTATATCTTACATGCACTACTATCCAGTACAAAGTTTCTTGGGCTAATGACATGTATGTAGATCTCAAAAGACAGATTTGCCCGATGTCTCAACCCTCAACTCAATCCCTTTCTCTTTGAACAAAAATTTAGCACGAAGCGCATTTTCCGTGCACCTTCTTCGTGTGCCTTAATTCAATGTAGTAAAGATGATCTTGGCGGCCACGGACGAACTTGTTTCACTGCTCTACTAAATCATTTGTTTCACTTTTTTCTTATGTTGTATCAGAAACTAATTGTTTTCCGGTACAGAATTGCCACCGTAGCAGGGGGGAGGAGCTGGGACCCATAGGGTCCGATTAGAAAAAGGCCAAAGAGCTATAAGTCCACCAATGAAGACAAGTTGACCAGCTCATTATTGTATTGTTTATAATGATAACGCAAGTGGTCCGAATTTGCAAGTTGTGGGGTGTGCATGTACATGAATGTAGAGTAGGTCATGATTGATTCGTATAGCATTGATGGACAAACTCTTCTACGTGCCAAAATCCATCAGCTATGATGCACATACCAATTGAAGGACACGTGTAGGTTTAGGTTTCAAAATTAAAGAAATTTCCCGTGGTCCAACTAGTAGCGGGGGTCCAAACTACTCGCCAATTTTGTTACATTGAATATCGAGTAATTAGAGAAGATGTGGCTAGAGCTTTCACCATTTTCCATTTCTCGTAGTCATCATATATGCTTCCGCCTTGGTTTTCATAGTTTTGCTATGGTAGTGGCAGGAGCAGGACTTAAAAACTCTTGCGGTCGCATCTGGTTTGGCTTCAGTGTTAAAATAAAAACGTATTTTGTCAGATATTAAATGGGTGTGTGGGATCCACGCGCAAGGTTAATTAATTGGTTACGCGTTTTTGAGTTTTGTTCTTTGACCTCCGTCACAATTCTACTGCCGAATCTGGACGCCTTTTGTCGTTATCCGATGTCCACCCACTTGCCCTCTGTTTTTTCTTTTCCCCTTTTTTTGTTCTCCACTTCGGTTCCTTCTCTCCTGCTGCAACTTGTTTGAAATTTATCAATTTTGATTTCATCATTGGATCTCTACTTTTGAGGAAATTTAATTGTTAATTCATATAGTCAATTTGAATCTAGTTTTATATTTGAGTTTCAACACGAAACAGTTAATTTTTTTCTCTAACTTTATCTGTTATTATTAAAACAATACAGTAATTAAATCCATATATATTTACAATTTCATCACAGAATATAAATCATGTCCAAACATTGTCAAATTTTGTAAGATATCTCAAAAAATATTATGAATAAGATGATTGCTGTCATTTGATCTCTATTAATTTATCAATATTATAATAAAATACACAGGAGTGTATTTTTTTTATATAAATAATGATATATTTGATAAATTTCTAAAATGATAGCATATTTAACAGATTTTACTCAACTTATTAATCTAATAGGAAAATAAATTCACTTGATCATTCAATTACAATCCTTTTTATTGTTTGACCTTTGATGGTAATAAAATTAAAAGCGCATATACTATAATCCAAAACTCACTCAACTCCTACCATATATCATATGAAGAATGGGAAAAAAAATAAAAGAAAAAGAAAATGATGCTTTAAATATAAGAAAATATTCAAAGGTACTAGACATAACACATGAATTGTAACTTCATACATCACTTTCAGAACTAGCTAGCTAATTGAATATCAACTTAGAAGCATACCAATTCTTGCTAAGGAGAAGGGCCAAAAGGTCTTCATACTTTGGGAAAGAGTAGTCAACGGTTGGCCTTTCAATACACCAAAGCCTTATGCTTTGACTTTTTGCACTTCCTTATCTATAACTAGCCTCTTCCACTTGATTATCGGTATAAATTAGCTACTTCTTTTATATTGATAAATTCGCTACTTCTTCAACAGTTAGTTTGTATATAAGTAAATCTAAGAGTAGATGAGGCCACCACAAGCTTAGTCTACGTAATAGCTTAGGTTTTATACCAAATGTCAAAGGGCGAAGTTTTAGTATGTAATAATGGCATCATGTTTATATAATTAATGGGATTTTAAAAGTTGGTGAGAATCCACAATTGTTATTTCTCCCTAATATTTTTAAATGTTGGTAATAAACTGAAATATTCGAATGTTTCTCTTTTACAAGAAAAAAAAAATATTTAAATGAAAGTTGATTAGAATTCACAATTGCTTTCTCTGTCGGTGTTAGTAGCTAAACTACTCTAATTCATACAATTTCAAATATGTAATTCAAAGTATGACCATATTAATAACAGAACTCAATCCTAGGAAATTTGAGTCGAACGTGTAACAAGTGACTTCATAGAGTATGCTGTACATTAAAAGTTCAATCGAAAAGTTCATAAATCTTAAATGATTATGTCAATTTCAAAAAGTCAACTCTTAATTGGAGTGAAGTTTTCGGGCAAGTCAAGTTTATCCGGTTGAATTGTGTTTTCAAAGACAAAATTTACTATTTTGGATTTTTTAATTACTTTTTTATTTGATAATATTTTGTGTTTTTCAATTTCATCGTTATTCGTATTAGCGTTTGTTGGCTTTATTTTATTTTTTATTAAAAAGATTACAAATTATCGCTATAAACTTGTCTTGACTGCCTAATATAATACAATCAAGGTCAATACTCAAAAAAGGTCTAGTCAACTTTTTTAATAACATATACAGAACAGTTGGGTGCAATTTTAAAGGATGTAAAATCTTTTTTCTTGAGCCCTTTTAAGCTATATTCTCATTTGACAATGTTGTTTCAAGTATTTTTATCACAAGATAAGTCATATCAGTCTTCGAATTATTTTCCTATCAATACTAGATTGAAAAATAAGTGATAGATGACTTCCTCTTCTTTACAATAAAAAGAATATTAAATATTATTGAATAAAATATAGATTAGTTTACATTTAATTTTTAGCCTTTCTTTAGTATCTAATTATCTACTCAAAGTATAAACATAATTTTCTTTTTGAAAAGTCACTACAACAGATAAGCTTTTTTGGCACGAATTCAAACGCCACTAAAATTTAAAAAAATCATGTTGAAAAATAATCGTCACCTTAATGGTCGCTGAATTCGAGTAGCAAAATAATATCTGCGACATTTTTCTAAAATTGTCGTAAAAAGGATTTGGATGCACAATATATTCGTAGGCAAAATATATAACCAACGAGAACCAAAAACGTCATGCATAAGATTTTGCGACATATATGTTTCGTAGATAAAGGTAACCTACTAAACCGCAGTCGTAGGTAATTATTGTTCCTGACGATTTTGGTTTTGTAACAGAATAGTTTTAGCTACTAATTGTCTATTATAGGTAAACGTGTTTAGAGACATTCTTGTAAACGTAGGTACAAAATCAAATTAACTGAAACATAACTGCTTAGTATTACATAAAAAATAAAATGTAATATTAATATTTTTGCACATGCATAATTACTTGGTGCCTCTTCAGACGTCCAGCCTTCACCTTCCTTGTAGTGTTTTAGTATTACATACAAAAATAAATTGTAATATTACCTTTTTTGTACATTCCTAATTACTTTATGCCTCTTCAAACGTTCAACCTTCACCTTCCTTGTAATGTGTTAGCTTGTATAGTATGCTCCTATCACACTCTTGTCCTTGGAGTTGAGTTTGACTATATTATGTTAATTTAAAAAATTAGAAAATAATAGAATTTATTGTATTAATAAATAGAATAATAAGTTGAAAACATTACATTTACAAACTCTTGTCAGACGATAACAAATGATTTGGAGTCAGTGTTATGAGGAGTCTTCATTTTTGCTCTGTTCACTTTGGCTTTCTTGCATTTTTCCTAAATTAAGAGAAGTAGTCTTGAAATGTATAAACAAAATTAATGGAAGGAAATATGAAGAGAAATAAAACAAACCTGAACCTTCACAGAGGCCCAATAATCACACATCTCACTCCAATTTTCTAAAGTCACCAGTTCTGGAACATGTCTCTTTGCCTCTTTAACAGAAGGGAGACTAGTAATATTTATGAAGTCTATATCGATGATCCTTCGCCCTTTGTTTCAATAGTGAACTAACACAACTTGAAATCTCAGGCTTGTCAATATCAACGATATTGAGCTTCATCTGTGAAGAACACGTATAAGTTAACTTATTGTTTTTGTTAAGTAAAATCACAATACATATAATCAAATGAATTGAAATATTACCGAAATTTTGTCCAAAGCATTTTGGAGCAATTTGTCTTCCTTCAACAGCCTGGCATGTTGAAGGCAAGGCAATTCATTTCTTACAACAACGCCCAACTCACTGGATCTTATCCGAAAGGCGATGTTGTGTGGGTCAATGGTCACAAACAACTTGCTGTTCATTGCAACATTCATTTGTTACAACTCAGCTCCTTTTATGATACCTCTACCTGGTTTTCTAACGGCAGTATTGAAACCTGAAAACAAAAAAATAATAAGAAGAAAAACACACTAAACATGTAATGAGTAATTTCAGCATTAATGTAAATATGTTTGGTTAACAATAATAGGCTTGAAGATCCCTCAGCGCTAACAGACGATGTTGGTAAAGGTTGTTGCCGACTGTTTTCATTCGATGATGTAATTATTGGTTGTTAAATGATAGGGTCAGATTGGGTTGGTTGTTGTTGGGGAGGAATTTCTTTAATCATTGTCATCCTCTTTCCCTTGTTTCTAACAGGTGCCATTATATTGAACCTGTGTAAAATGAAATATGAACATAATGCATAATCTTAAGTCAAACTTCAATATTCAACATGAATATAAGGAGATCACTAGTCAAATACTAAACATTTAGCATAACATTCCACATAAACATAAGTGAAACATTAAAAATATGCATTATAAATGTCATCGTAAATTAACATAAGTAAAACATCAACAACATAAGGCAATTATGAAATAACATTTCAAACAATACAATCAATTTATTTACATTCAATCATCATGATCAAGATTTTGAAAATCATCATCATTAAGTACATTATCATTAGATTCTTCATCACTAATATATTC
>JAOQMP010000005.1:11045156-11057904 GCA_027563575.1 Erythroxylum pedicellare | reverse complement strand
CTTTCTAGATTTATTTCAATCCAAAACACCTGAAATAATTTCTTAACAAATTCTATACATTTTATTATTATCAAAACTTAAGTGGGATTTAATTTGTCAACCACCATTGGTCCAACACTAGCTACTATTCGTAAAGGTTATTCTAATATCTTTAGTGGGCTAGGGTATTGTTCATATTTATTTGATTTTAAGTCATTTAACAAACCAACTAAACTTAAATTAGGTAGATAACATCCTTATTAATCACTTTTTATGTGATTCCTAGATTTATTATGTGACAACTATTGCCAAAATATATCTCATATGTTATTCCTAACCTTGCCTTTAAATTCATATGATCATGATTAACATATCTAAATTATACAAATTTAATTAAGTATGACCTTTTAATTTAAGATAAAACAAATTTAGGTTAAAGAGACCTTAAGGTATTAAACAAGCCTTACAATAAATAGAGCTATGATTTTATGCTTAAATAATGGAAGGTAATAATTACATTTTCAAGGTGTGCTTAATATTTTAATGAGAATTTTTTTTCATCTTATCAAACATAAAAAGCATGTAAAATATCATATATAAACATGCAATTTGAAATGCATAATATATATCAAGCATATATTAATACATGAAATTTATGCAAATATAATTAAATTGTATGTAGAAAAAAAATCAAGTCATGCTTGATTTCTAGTTATTAATCTTCATAATCTAAAATAATATTTTAAATTTCTTATATAGTTAAATTAGACTAAATTTATTGGTTACTAATTGAATTAAATTCCTATTCTAAATAAAAATTTAAGTTTCTTGTGTGACCATGGCGTCACTGACCAAATCTTGTATGTAGAAGATGATGAAGGTAGTCTTACAATCATAAGGCCTCTGATGATCTGATCGGTATAGTATTCAGGTTCCCTTTCCTGCAGAGACAGCAGAGCCTCAATCATATTCTTCTTTGCCTCGGACAAAGAATAACTTCCACCTTTCAACCCCTTCGTTTGTTCTTCAATTAAACTCTGCATGAATTCCTCTCTCCTCTTACGCAACTCTGTCAGACATTTTGTTCACATCACGCTGCTCTTGCGGTTAACAACAACTAATATAAAGAAACCTATTAAAAACAATATTTTGCTTTCAAATAACTAAATCAGTAGTTGTACTTATTCCTGATGACAAGCATAAACTGTTAAAGCACGCTCAACTTAAGGCACTTTCTAATCATCTTTTACATAACACTTAAAATAAATCACTAGTATCAGATGATAAATAATATATGATTACTAATTAAAATATATTAAGGTGAAAATATTTTTGAGGTATCCAAAAATAATATGCATGACCCTAACGTAAAGCTAGTTTGTGGGAAGGAGGTGATTCCTTATGCTTTTCATGGTTGTATTGGATTGGGTGAGATGAGAGAAAAGCAAAGCTTACTCCCAATTATATAACTTGCAACATATCTCTAATTAAAGATAACCAACTATATGTATTGTTAACGTGTCGCACCCAGATATATATATGTATATATATGTATATATGTATTAATCTGTAACAAATAGGACACGTATGTACATGACATGCGTCTACGGACTACGCTTTATGAGAATATGCTATTGTTACAATGAGACATCCAACTTTAGAAATGCAATGGAGAACAACTGTGATAGATGACAAAAATGTATAATATAAAGTTAGTTAAAAAATACGCGAGGTGCGTAGTTGACGGCTTATATTGAAGCAGAGTGTTAGCAATTATATTCCTTCATGCATGCAAAAGCTTATTGATTGGAAGTTTCCTACCAACACTATACGTAATTTTTTTATTAGTTGTTTAACCTGATCATCACAACAAGTAGTATACTTTAAAAGCTGTGAGTATGATAGGTGTTGCGATGTTGATGATAGATTAATGGTTGTCAATTTGATTATTCAGTTGGTTATAGCTAGCAAGCTTAATTGATAAGGGGCTTTATTGAAATGGAATTATGAATGGAGTTTAGGCTTTTTATAATAGCCGTCCAACTTTTCAGAGATTGATAATTAAGAAGGGAGACCCATGAGTCACTTTCTAATTTGTGTGCCGAATAAAGTTGGCAGAAAAGGAGGACAAATGTGTGAAAGTTAACTTAAATTGGATAAAAACCAGAATGTCTTTTCATAGCCAAGGGGACTTCTTTACAGCTATCATTTCGTCTTTTTTTTTTCTTTTCGAAAAAAGGGCAAGAGAAAGATGCAGATGGAGATGACATTTTCCACTGGACCCCACGTCTTTTTTAATTGTCGGATTTTTGGATAGTTAGTTTTTGATTTTCTAGATAAAGTGAATACAGATATCAAATTTAAGCATAAAGGGTTTATCCAGTGAAAGAGTTGTCTCCCAAATCTTATGCACAGTTCTCTCGTCATAGGATTTTGTTAAAGCTTTTCTTAAAATATAAGTACGTTAAAACTATAATTTTATCTCTATATATTGTCAATATATTGTAATTTTTATTTACCCTCAAACATCATTGTTTTATATGATATCAAGGCAGTGCCAAATTTTTGCTTCATTTTTTAAAAACGTGCTATTCGTCTACTCAAAAATCCTATACTCAAAAAACCAAATGGATTCTAGGGGATCTCTTGTTCCAACAATAACAAATAACCCACCAACACAACCAATTATCATCCAACAAGATGATTCTACTTTTCCATCAAGTATTATACTCTATGAGACCAATTATTTATTATGGTCTCAACTTGTGGAGATGGGAATAGTTGCACACAATAAAGTTGGATATCTCACCAAGTTAGCAAAAAACCTACACTTTAAGACCAAAATTTTGAGACATAGACTACTGAAAATCAAAGAGTGAAAAGTTGGCTTATTGATTTATGAGTCCATCACTGATGCATCAATTTATTCGTCTTCCTACTGCTAAAGGAATATGGGAGGTTGTATCAAAAACTTTCTATGATGGATTAGATAAAACCTATTTGTTTGAATTAAATCAGAAATCTTTTTCAACTAGACAAGATGGTAAACCATTATCAACATATTACAATGAACTTATGGCTATATATGTTTTAGAAATTGACCATAGATCAATTTCTCAAGAAGGGACTATTGAAAGGAATAGTCCAAAGAAGGACCAAATCGTAAATCTTTTCCTAGACTAGCAAATTTGGAGAGTTTGTCTTTCTTTCATCTTTTTAAAGATTACATTCAGTAATGACTAGGCTTCAAGTTCATATTTTTCTAAGTGGACTTGACTTTGACTTTGATTAAGTTCAGCAGAGATCTCACATAAAGACCCAAATTTTGACTTGGAAAGCATGTATGCATATGTAAGGAGAGAGTATCAACAAGGACATACAATGGGCGGATCTCGCTTAATCTTTGAACACTCAGTGTCACTGGCTAATCAAAACTAACAATGATCATCATCTGGCTCAGGAAAGAATCATAAAAATCAACCCATTAGATAGTCTAAAAGTTTTGTGTGTGAGTATTGTGATGAAATTGATCACTCGAAACAACGATGTTATGAAATTATTTGGTATCCTGACTAGTGGAATTTTTTTTAAAAAGCAAAAAAAGTTGCTGGAAAGGCTATGGTGACAATTATGGATGAAGTGGAATCTAAAAGAGAGGAAACATCAATGCCCATATCAAATGTTTCTCATTCAGGTATTGTGGGTAAGGCAAATGCTTCCTCTAAAATTTTTAGGAAAAATATCTAAATATTGATATAGGTGCATCTAATCATATGCTTAAAGATTCTAACCAATTACAGTCTATCATTCCATCCCCTCAATCCATTGTTTGCACAACTGATGGTACTGTGTACTCTATTGTTAGCCAAGGATTTGCTACCTTGTCTAATTCTATTACACTAAATTTAATTTTAGTCGTGGTATAATCTCTTATCTGCTGGACAAATTATTTCAACTTTAAAATGTATTGTAACTTTTCAGCCTTCATTTTGCGATTTTCAGGTTTGACCTGAAAGACTTTTGGTTATGGTGTTAAATAAGGCAAACTATATTACTTGGAATTAATGGAGAGTGAAGGACAAAACTTTAGTTATGCATATTAGACTAATAGTCAAGAAAAAGCCTAAGCAATTATCTTGTTTTCTTCATTGTCAAAGGCTAAATATTTTGTTACGTTCAGTGAAGAATGTACATGTATGACTTAGATATCACTACTTACAAAAAAAAGTGATGTTTGTATTGCATTTAGAGAATTTCACAACATAGTGAGTACTCAAAATCAGAAACCAATTTAGGTGTGGCAAACTGATATTGCCATGGAATTTATGGATGCCACTTTTGGAAAATTTTTCAGCATTAGATTCATACACTTATACTCTACAACAGAATGGCTTAGTGAAAAGGAGGAATAGACAAATATTGGATGTAGTCTATGCTTCTCTCTTTGGGATGAATATGCCACATTTTTATTGAGGCAAGGTAGTAAAATCTATGATTTATCTCATCAATAGACCACAATGTCTCCAACCTTAAACCTAGTGTTTTTGGTTGTACAATTTACATTCATATCCCTAAGATCTTGAGAACTAAACTTAATCCTTGTGCAAAAAAATGTGTGATTGTTAGATATTCAATTTTTCAAAAGGGTATTGGTGTTATGATCCTCAAACTCAAAAATTACATGGAACATTGGATGCCTCTTTTTTGGAGTTATAACTATATTATTCGAGGGGAGTTTTAACTTCTTACATTTTGGGAGAAAATGCTAGTGGAGGGAATATGTTGCAAGGTGTATCAGGAAATGTAGATGAGTGCTTAGAATTGGAAGTTGTTAATATTCTAGGCAATGTTAATGAGTGCTCAAAATTGGAAGAATTTTATAACAATGATAGCCATGAAGAACAACTTAGTAATACAGACTTGCCTACTTTAACACCACTAACTGAAGGGTCAATCCAAATTATCCAAAATGTCAACTCTCAAGTAATCTCAAATCCATTATTTAATAATTCTAGCAAGGAATTTCTTGTTCTTCTTCAAAGATACTCACAAAAATCCAATAAACATGTGCCAAAGAAATCATATGAACTTGATCTTAAAGCCAATGTCAAATATGTTATCAACAATTATGTTTCTACTAAAAAATTATCTGTCATATACACTTGCTATTGATCAATTATCCTGTGTTTCTATTCCTAGTAATGTGCAGGAAGCTTTGAAAGATCCAAAGTGAACTAAGGCAATGAATGAAGAGATGGAAGCCTTGCAAAAGAACTCTACTTGGGACCTTATTCATCACTCGAAGGAAAGAAAACAATTATGTATAGATGCGTAGATGGGTACATACTGTGAAAGTCAAGGATAATGGGAGCATAGACAGATATAAAGGAAGACTGGTTGTAAAGAATTATAAACAAAAGTATGGAATAGATGTACCAAGAGACCTTTACACTAATAGCCAAGCTAGATACAGTCCGTATTCTCATCTCTATTGTAGCAAATTAGGAATGGCACCTAAAATAGTTTTATGTTAAAAATATGTTTCTCAATGGGGATCTAGAGGAAGAGGTATACATGAGCTACCACCAGGTGTGAAGCTTGGTTCATCAATAGAAATAAAGTTTGCAAGTTATAAAAATCATTGTATGGGCTCAAGCAATCACCTAGATCCTAGTTTGAGAGATTTTCAATGACAATGAAAGCTTTTGGTTATAAACAAGGTAGTGTCGATGATACCATGTTTATAAAACAAAAAGCAGGTAAAGTAACAGTTTTAATTGTATATGTTGATGATATGGTATTGACAGGAGATGATTATGAAGAGATGAAGCTCCTATAAGAACGCTTAGGCTATGTTTGGTTGGGGGTTTATTAATGAAATGAAATAGAATGTAATATTATTCCATCATTTAAGAGGAGGGTTTATAATGGAATAAGGTGGAAGAGAAGAGTTTCATATTACATTCCATTCCATCCTAAACAGTAAAAATGAGAGGCCTCCGATTTTGGAGATTTAGGATGTAATGTAAAATGATAAACAACTTTTCACTGAATTACATTATAAATCATTCTTCTAAACAACATTTCACTATATTATATTATGAATCCTTCCATCCCTCCCTAACAACAAATTTCTAGTATTACATCTATTTACATTCCATTCTATTATAAATCGTTCCATTCCATTAAAAACCTCATGTCCAACCAAACATAGCCTTAGATATTGAATTTGAAATGAAGGACCTAGGACAAGTTAAATACTTCCTAGGTATCAAGGTAGTAAAGATAGATCAAGGAATTTCTCTTTTACAAAGAAAATACGTATTTGACCCTTTGGCTGAAACCGGTATGTTTGCTGCAAACTAGCTTAAACACCCATGGAAATGAATTAAGCTTGAAATTTCCCCAAATCAAATTCCAACAAATATAGAGTACTATAAATGGTTAGTTGAGAGGTTAATTTACTTGTCAATTTAGCATATGCAGTGAGTGTTCTTAGTCAATTTATGCATCAACAGAGTGAAGAACACATGGATGTAGTATACCGAATCTTGAGGTACTTGAAAGACTCTCCACGTAAAGGTTTATCTTCTCAAAGAATAGTGTTTCCAACATTGAAGGATACACGGATGCTGATTGGGCCGGTGATTAAACAATTAGAAAATCTACTTCTGGTTATTTTACTTTGTGGAGGGAGATCTTGTAACTTGGAAAAGAAAAAAACAAGAGGTTATTGCAAGGTCAAGTACAAAAGTTGAGTTTCGAGGTATGACTCATAGAATATGTGAATTATCATAGATTGAGCATGTTCTATCAGATATTGAACATATAAAACCTATGAATCTTTATTGTGATAATAAGGTTGCTATTGAGATTGCACATAATCCTGTACATCATGTTCGCACCAAACATATTAAAATTGAAAGACATTTTATCAAGGACAAGTTAGATAAAAAAATTATTTAGTTTTTGTATGACAAGTTTGAAGATCAATTTGTGATATAATTATAAAGATAGTTTAAAAAAATGTTTCATAATGTGATTGACAAGTTGGGCATGTTGGATATTTGTGCTCCAACTTAAGGGGAAGTGTGGACGTGATTTATTGTTTGAATAATATACAAGGATAAATATAAACTATTAGACTGGATAAATATGCAAGAATAAATATAATACTAGGAATTTGTTATAGTTTTTGTTGGAATATAATTATATCCAAAGTGTAATTGTATCTTTATATATTGCTTCCAAAAAGAATGTATTGCAATTTTTATTTACTATATATATATATAGATCCATAATATTCTATTAGTACAAACTGAATTATAATATTCATGCGAGAATGCATAACCTTATTTTCACGAATTCCCAGTTCAGAGTTTCTTACTATGGTTAATATCAATATGCATTTACTATATAGACAATAGTAATGCAATTTGCACTCCAGAATCGGTTTCATAGGTTGTATTATTTAGTAATAACTAAAAATTTCAATTCATTGGTTCAATTATGAAAATTATGAACTAGCTAATTTTTTTTGTTTAATTTTCAAATTTTTAGTTCAATTTACTTTAATACAATTTTGTAAACTAATCAACTTTATAAACTAAAATAAATCAATTAATTTTTATTTAACAATCCTTTGTAATTCAATTTTTATGTTTTATAGGTAAAACATTCTCCTTTAACTATATTTAAAAAATTTTATTTTTTAAATCTGTAACTGATTTTATGAGGTTTGATATTAATTGAATTCTTTAAATATCTTATTTTAATGGTTTAAATTTCGATGCTAAGATAGTATTAATTATATAACGACGGGACAGCAAACGAGTTTTACTGTCTGCATCCGGTTGTTTATGAGAAAATGCAGAGAGAGAGAGATTTAAAGGTTGATCTGTACTAGATTGTTTTTGTCTTTTTTATATACATTAGGTATTCTAGCTTTTGTTGGACTAATCTTAAGCCTTAAAGACCTTATCCCTAAGAGCCTTAGAGGAGATAAATCTCTTAAGTTCTTACGTAGCCTGTACATTTTTGCACACAACGAATTGTCATATATTGATTGGTCAACTGTTGATTAATTATTGGCCTTGCTCAACATCAATTTCCCAATAATCTCAAGTTTTCTAGTGGCTTCAACTCCTGTACTGCCTGAGATAAAATCTTAACGATAAGTTCAAACTTTGGAAGGAACATGATGGGTTATGTATTAGTCCAGAAAAATAATATGTTCGGTTAGATAATACGTTAGCAAATTAGCGTGCCCCACAAAGATGCTCTCAAAACTCTGTTGGTCTTTTGCAACTTGTGTGGTGGATAGTGGATGCCACTCCTAAATAGCACTTTTTGATGATGTTACCAAAACCCCAATTGGGACCCCGGCCAGATTAATACTAGAGAATCAGAGTTGTATCATACATAATATTTGTGTATTAGCTATAACGTATCCGTTGATTAAGAAAATAGCTATAATTAGCATGTTCAAAAATGCTATGAGACAGAGCGAATGTGCTTGTTTCCACATCACACTTGCCTCAGTCCTGCGTGTCACCTGTAGAAGACAAATCTTGGATACTACTATAGTAAGTCGGGCCTAATTATCAGCCACCATTCAAGTACTTTATTAATTTTCTCATACATGATTTTAGTTTAGAAATGCACAATACTTTATTCCGAGAAAGGGAAGGTGGATCTTATGTAAGAAAAAGGACAATTTTAAGGAATATGTTTTCGGTCTTTTGACTTTCTTAAGATTTTTAAATTCGTGGAAGTTGGAACTCAAAACTTTAGTTATATACATTATAACAAAGTCATATTCGGAATCGAACTTCACCTAATTATAAAAGGTGCTATGAGGTTAGCAGGGTTGCAATTGGACTAATTATGACAATTGGATCAAAATATATATACAGTTTTAAGGTTTTTGCAAACATTTCAATAAATCTTTAAAGTTTAAATATTAATTTCTAAATTAACAGTTAATATAAGCGTTTACTAACACAACAATCTTTATTTAAATAAAGTTCTGTGGTAATTTTATAATTAATAATTGTTGTATAATAATGAGTATGATTTATTTACTTTATAAAAAATTTAAAAGATTCATTACTAAATTCTGTATAAATAATAGTTTCTTTTATGGAAATTTAAGAGCATGCCATTTTAAAATTTTCTTCACTTTTGCGCAATGATCACTCGGCAGTAGCAAGTAACAGTAGGATAGGATAAGGAGGCGCGGAGAAATTACTGTGGTGCTTATTAATTAAATTTAATTCTACAACATTAGTTGGTTAGGCCCTTTTTCTTTTTCTCTTAATCAAGCAAGTGACGAGAGCGTGCGTGTGTGCGCACTATCACTATTAACAGTTGAAGGCCCAACAATAGTTTAATACTATCTCCTTTTTCAAAGAACAATATCAAATCTGACCGAAATACGAGATCCCTCTCCTCTTGTTTCAACATAGTTTGATCTCAATGCCAATAACGATTCAATTTTTGGCTAAAATGGACAATTTCCTGCCTTTAATTTGTAGGTCTACTGCCCGATTCTAAAGGCACCTAAAAGAATTCAACCGGAGAAAAGAAAGGAAAAGCCATTCTGTTGTAAAAGCAAGCGGCCTTTTTGCATTAAACTTTAAATCTATCTGACGTCATCAAATCCAGTTATAAGTGGACGGTATTTGATATGAAATTAACAACAAGGATAATCAAGATAAGCTTGTGGGGGCTCAGTAAGTGGAGCATCTCCTTGAGCTCATCCACTAAGATAGGTGAAAGATGAGTGGTTTACCCATTGGCAATCAACAATCGAAGTTTTTACCAAGTAGTTATATAGCTGAACGTTGAGAAGAAAAAAAAAAAAAAAGGGAAGTTGAGAATGTAATATACACTGTTGGCGAAATAATACGATTTATTATTTTCTATTAATGTACAAATTAAATGATCCTGGAAATACGTTGATAATGAAAACAGGAAAAAGGAAGAAGACGGAAACAGTTTCACAATATAGTTCATGTGATACCTGTAGGACTACTAAGGAGTCAACTTAGGCGTCATCAGAGATTATATAGTGCTTATGAATCAATCAAAACACAGGACGAAACACGTGACTAATTATGGATTTACAAGTCAAATTTGGAAGTCCCTACTTCCTATGTGCCAAAGGAAAACCAGCATGATACCCTGTTTCAAGAAACCAGCCATTGAATAAAACCAGGTTCTTTTCTATCCAAGTTGGCTAAGGATTCGTTAGACCAGACTAGATAAGTCCAACTTTTATGGGTCTTTCATGATATGAATAATATATGAGATAAGCGAAGGGGGCGTTCCTCCCCCTTTCTTCTGCATCTGAATTACTTTTAAAAAGATATTCATTTACTCTCTCTCTCTTTCTCTCTCTTCGAATAGCTGTGTATGCTATCATATTCTAATGAAAAACGTATGCGCCAGATTGCACACTGATTATCATTTTTGTCCAACCCCAAAAGAAATTATATGATATTTACGAATAAAGAAGTATTTGGGAAATCTTCCCCCCGAAAAAAAAGTTAGCATTTGGGAAGTTGGCCACTTGGGGCGTTAGTTACTCCTCTTAATTGAAACCAACTTTTGGAATGACGTCATCTAACGCAAGAGACAGATCGACCCCACTCTATAGTAAGAATCTACGCAGAAAAAACTTCGTGCAGATCAATTTTATATATGTGGCTCATATTAATTTGTGTACATATAGGTGCTTCTTCGCATACGAATATGATCACTTAGCATACAAGTCTTGTCATGCAAATCCTCAACCGTACGTTTATTTAGGTGCCTCCGAGTTAATGAGTCGACTTAGAGTCACAACAGGGAAATGGGTTTGACTTTCTGACATCTCCAAAATATGGTTACACCCGACATAGGGTGTAGGCCGACATATAAAGCAAGTTCCTAGTCCTTTCTAAAACGGAGGACCTTTTCTTAGAGAATTGATGACTTGTTTTCGTTAAGAATCTATTCATTCAATACAATAGTATTGAGTTGGACTACAACCTTTTATCTGCTGTAATTACTGGTACGGCGTCTGACAAAATAATTAAAACTCCCTCTAATCAGTTAGTCTCCAGATGATAAAATTAACGAACTTATGTCCTGCTACTGACATTAACAGTGCATTTCAAGACAAGTATGTTTAAAAGTGGCCACCTGTCTTGCCTTCTGAATCGAATTGACAACGGATAGACGGCCAATTAATTTACAGTTGTTGAGATAAATAAAGAATTTTCGCTACTCTGACTTTCATAAAGTCAATAATTGTCATGCCATACAACCAACACGTGCTTCAGTTTGATTTGCAAGTACACATAAGCGTACATAAAACTGTACATACTTTGAATATTAGAAATTAGTGGTGGGTTAGTCGTCCCTAAAAAACAAATTATACAGCCAAATGCAAGTGGCATCCATCGATCCTTGTACGTATTCATAGAGGGAAGGGATGCATATAATATATAAAATATTCTTTGCATAAATGAGGTAAGTCAATACCATACAACAGCCAGCTGGATTTTGGAGTTATCGATGCATTAACTAAGCTCATGCACACATTATAATTAAGTATACACATCTTTTTGTTTAATAATTATAACTTAAGAGCTTATGGTAAAGTATATAATGTGAATTGTGGAGTATTAATAATGAAATAGGAAATCATATGTCGGTCAGATTTGACTAGATTAAGTGTAATATGCGTCGTCATTTCTTTTCAATGAAGGATTGCATCTGCTTATTAACTATTTATAACGAAGCCGGTCCTTACGTTGTCATTCGAGGAAAAAAAAAAAAAGAGTATAAGTGATGATAATTAGCACCCAGACAACTTATTTTTGTAATTTGTATTTATAAATTATTTGTAGATTGTTTTTGTTATTGGAAACCAGGAAATTTCAATCCCCAAAAAACATGCAAATTTCCGAAACTCTGAAGAAAAACTCAATCTTGCAATTTGATTCAACTTAAGCTCATTTATAGTGGGCCTAAACCGAGCCATTCTCAATTAAAATTGGTAGATTAAGCCCGCTAACTGGTTTACACAGCTATTTATGAGCTTCAACCATGAAGAGAAAAACTCTCTCTTATCAATAATATGAAGAAAACTTCATAGACAGTAGTTCATTGAATCCCAACGTTGAACACGAATCAACATAATCCAATAGAAATGGGAATTTGGATACTGCGCTTGCCATTGATCCGAGTTTCTGTAGCTAAATAATGCACACAAAAGAACCATAAAAAAACTAAAACAGGAAGTACTTATTTGAGACATCTCTTTCGACCATTCTAATCATTTTAGAAAGAAGACTAGGAGTTAGAAAAGTTCCCTTGATGAAATTACAGCTACTTTCAAACGTTTTAATTTGTCTATATTGTAACTTTTTATAAGAGAAACATTAATTGGTCTCTAAGCTACCACAGTCTAAGAATCCAGGGACAATGGATGAGGTTCCAGTATATTTTTTAAATCTTAAGAGGATGTTAAGATGTGTTAACCCGGTAACCAATGTTCAATTTATTATTTCTTCTTGCTTGCCGTTTTTCTCTCCAAAAACCAAAAATTCAATTGATTCCAGATTATCCCCTTGGTTCCATTTCAGTTTGAATTTCCTAGAACTGACCATCTGATGATTCAATTAAGCTTCACCGTATGATAAGGACTCAAGGTTGGTTAAACTGATAAGATAATGCAATCTCTAAACTATTAATCATAATCTCAGGTTAACCTTAAAGT
>JAOQMP010000005.1:11030070-11045150 GCA_027563575.1 Erythroxylum pedicellare | reverse complement strand
ATTTGAATTTTGATAATATGCTCATGGATAAACTTTGAATTTAAAAGTTAAATTAAAGAATTAAGGACTAGGATTGGTTCCAAATTAATTACTATTTATATAAATATTATATTTTCTAAATCTTATCATACTTATAAAATTCTATATTTTTATCCTTAAATTTAATTTCATTATGAATTCTAGTTCTTTTTTTTGGTGTATATTATCTAGTTCTAGTTGTCAGATATTATTTATATTTAATAATATCTAACTAAATATTCATATTTTATGTAATTGTTAGATAAATTTAGAACATATGAACTTACAAGATAGGCTTAAATTTGAATTTTTTTTAAAAACAAAATTCATTTTCTTGGATTGTATTGAGTGTGGGCTTAAAACTTATAAATGGGTTTAAAACTTCTAAATGGGTTTTCACTCACATGCACGTTTCTATTTTCCTTATCTTAGTTTTTTGATTATAAATAATCGAAAATAGCCTCTCTATTATATAAGGGTAAGGCTATATACTATCAGACCTTCTCAAATTTTACTTTACTGTAGAACTTCAGACCGAATATGATGGTAATGAAATAATTAGCGGACAGTGAGTGAACTCTTCATACCATGTAATGAACCAGGACTGTATTTTTGTTTGGTGTCATGCTAATAAGCATATTAATGAAAAAAAAAATTATGGTGGACCCCATCTCTGCTACAGTAGATTTCAGCATCCACAATTAGAAACAATTAGGTTTCTGGGCATTAAGAAGATCAGCGTCTAGCATCCTTACCTGGCCGAGGAATAAATCCTTTGTTCAGGCGCACAAATGCCAAGCCCTTTAAATTTGGACACCAAAAAGGAACAATGTTAAGCACTAATCCTATTGTTCTGGAATTAAATTACTATACAGTCCTAGAAAGAAAGTTATTAACAAATAATTAAGGAACTAGAAAGCTCGTCACACGCAGGCAATTGTGGATGAGATTTAGGTTCCAAGCAACTCTGAATCCTACCTACGATGTAACACATTTCTGGTCTCGCTTCACAACTGTCAAGTAAGGCCAAGTTGGCTATCTCAATCAACACCTTAAGTTGCTCCATGTTTGCATCTCCATCAAGCTTCGGATCCAATAATTTAGACAACACCTCTGTGCTATCGCCATTCCTATACTCCTCTGTCCACTCAGCCAATGTAGTAGAGCCCTGTGTTGATTTTAGGCCCGTGACGAGCTCAAGTAACAACACCCCGAAGCTATAGATGTCACTCTTGGGCGAGACAAGGCCTGTTTCGAGGTAGTAAGTATCTATATAACCGAATGAGCCCTTGATGGTTGTGGGAAATTGTGAGCCAGGGATGCTGTAACCCAACTTGCATAGCCCGAAATCGGCCAACTTGGCATGGTCATCGTCGATGAGGAGGATGTTTGAAGACTTTATGTCCCTGTGAATAATGGGAGGATCGGCAATGGAATGTAAGTAGTGGAGTGCTCGAGCAATGTCCAATGCAATGTTCAAGCGGTTGGACCAGGAGAGAATTCCTGATGATTGTCCTTGGAAGGTGTGCATCCTTTCAAAGAGGCTCTTGTTCGGGACATACTCTAGCAAAAGAAGTTGTTCCCCTGTGGAAAACAGAATAAAATGATTCGGTTATAATAGATGTGATTTGTAACTCCCTTTATTTGTCGGAAGTTCATGATGTTTTTGGATATGAATCTAGTTGTAAAAATTTTTTCTTGGTTAGAATCTTTTGAAATAAAATTGCCAATGGAGTACATAAATATTGGTTTTGGAAGACTTGGTAGTTGGAAAAGCCTACATAGAATGGAGAAAGGGCAAGCCGAGTTAACCCGCTGTATCAACCAAAGCCTTATAGTGAACACCTGAACGGACCAAAACGAAAACTCCAAAGGCTTCTGCACCAATTTTTTTATGCCAATTAATATTATTCCAGCTTTTGTCAAAATTGAGAGGAGAATGAGAAGGACCTGTCCTATTCTAGCTGATGAATAGCAGAAACATGCCTGGAGTGCTTTTTGGAGAAGAGGGCCGAAATGGTGGAAGTACTTCCATGTAATTACAGCCGTCGAAGATTACGTACCAAGTACATGACATTAATTCTTCGCGAAGTGGGGAAAAAGCAACAACTTAATGGATCTCTTGTGACTTCTGTCTAAAGATAGATTTAGCTATTGTTACGCCAACAAAGCTTAGCACCTAATGACAGCAGTACCTTTGATCATCAAATGTAATAAAAATGCCAGTAGTAGAAATCACTCGTCTCCCTTTTCATCTCCTTACTTTTGGCATTCAGTTACGTATATACATATTGGCTATACAAACTTCATATATACAGATTCTTGTGGCAGCGTTCAAACAAGAATTAATTGCATGTAATGTGGTAAAATATACGGATACTTCAAATGGCATTGTGCATTTATGTAAGCGGCAAGGAGTTTTTGGTTAACTTGTACTAAGAATATGTAACATATCAAATCAAATTGTCCATTTTCGGACTCGACATGAAAACTGAAATCCCTGTGTTTATAGATGTTGCTTAACAAGAGTCTGGAGATTGACTCACCTTTCTCCAGGCAGAATCCCAGCAACCGAACCAAATTGGGATGCGAAATCCTTAGCAGAACCGACACTTCGTCCAAAAATATCTTCTTGCTGCCACCTCTATCCTCCATCACTCTCTTCACTGCTCCAAATCTCCCATCTTCAAGCTCTGCAAGATACACGAAAGAAGTGGCTCCGATTCCTATCTGAATCTGAAAGTCCCTTGTAGCCATCTTCAGCTCTTCCAATGCGTACGTCCTTATGACACCAGGACTCCACCTTATCACAACGTCTTGTAGTTTATCACCTTTCTTTTGGTTGCCATCGGTAATGGAGAAACCATCACCCGTTACTTGTTTCTCAAGAAAATTGGCAAACCATTTCAATGCTAGTATGACAACAATCACCAGAAAAATGGCACCTAGAATCCAAAAGTTTCTGGGATTTTGGGTGGAGAACCCCAATAACCACATGATCACATTATCTGAAGCCTCCACTCTTATGTTACTGTAAATAAGAAGCTGGTTATACATTGATTACTTGGAAATAATGGATCCAGCTGCTGATAGACGTACATAGGAATATAGGGTTGACGTCAGAAACTGTAGGTTAAAAAGCATCAAACCCTGCAAAGACAGGACGTTTCTGAAACATCCTTTGGCGTGGAATTTAGCATCCACCATTGGTTGTGGAAGTAAGAGCTTAAATTTTGTCTCTTGCATGAAATGAGTTGCTTCATAAAGGTCTTAAATGTAAAATTCATCATGTGTTTGGTTCTGTCACTCCAGAAAAGAAAAGAAATGATTGATAGAACAAATTTTGTCTGAGATTGGATTCCCATATATGGAATTCAACTACTTGAACTGTTGATATTTTATTGTCAAATGTGAACATATTTTTTCCTGAAAAATTCAAAAGCATGTCTATTTTCTTGTACTTCAGGATCTCTCTTCCAACCATTAGATTGAGGAATGAGAAGCATTGATAGGATCACAATTTTTTTCACTTATCAAAAATTAATGTTTTTTTTTTTTGGTGCAACAGGATATCCCCGCCGGACGCGGAGGAGCTTGCACTATGCGGAAAAATTAATGTTTTCGCTAAAAGTAAAATAGCTCTTAGACGTCCAGCTATGAACACGAAAAAGAAAATCATGATCATTTGGTTTGGTCAGTTTGCTTCATCTGGCAATATATTGTTCTTATCCACTAAAATTAAGCGTTGGATCAAAGATATTAAGGGTAATTTTTTCTCCTCAACTTCTATTGTGATTTAAACTCATTATACTAATATTACTATATAATCAAACTCACTGCATTGTCAATCTTTAGAATTGGTAAAAGAAATGTGAAGGATAATCCAATTGTAAAGTACATTGGACGGGTCTTGCTCCATCTCTACTAGGAAAAACCTTCAAATACATATAAATATTTATGTTTTGTGGACTTTGCTTTTGACCTCCTAATGTCCCAAAACTCATTTAATGGTACCTTGATAAATTTTTTTTTTTTAGAATCCGTTCCGGTATATGTAGTTTTATATTCAGTCCTTGCAAGATCTTGCACATGATTCCCACCCACACCTACTAATTTTCATTGCTTTTTATAATTTACTATCAATGATATGCCATTAATAGTTGATTAAAAGCGGTTGTTTCAACACTCTCTTCATTATTAATATTTTTTGGCTTTTATGGCACACCGACATTACCATCCAAATTTTGTTAGCTCATTGTCAATTTAGTCATGCTAACATTACCTGGACGTAAACCTCTTTCGATTTCACTGCCACCTATGCCAGTCCTACCTACCTGCTTCAGCATTTCCTATAGAAACATCTGCGTCAAATTGCATGTGTCACCATTAAACCTTGGTTATTGGGTGGAGATTTCAATGCCAAATTCGAAAGACAAGAGCAACGAGGCGGTTCCAGACTCCACTCCGGTGTGAGCACTCAATTCCGGGATTGTACACAAGACTACCACCTCCAGGATCTTGGTTTTATAGGACCCAAATTCATCTGGAAGGGAGGACAAATTCTCACAAGACTCGATCGCGCTTTCTGTTCTAACTCTTGGACGACTGTTTTCCCAACCACGACAATTACCCACCTTCCTTTCCTTAAGTCTGACAATCTACCTCTCCTTGTGACTCTCACCCAACCTACTTCAAATTCCCCTTCCCTTCGGGCCTTCCGATTTCAATCTGCTTGGTTGACTCATACCAATTTGCCTAAACTGTTAAAGACAATTGGAATTCTAATATGACGGAAGTTTCTAGTACGCTCAGGAACATGGCAGCCAAACTTCAACAGTGGAATTCCTGTACTTTTGACAACATCTATCAGCGCAAAAAGAGACTCATGGCTCATCTACGGGGAATTCAAAAAACACTGGAAGAAGAGGACTCTGAATCTTTGCAAGACCTGGAGACGTATCTACAATATGAGCTGGAACAATTCCTCCTTCAAGAGGAACTATTATGACATCAAAAATCTAGAAGTCAATGGATAGCTTAGGGAGACAAAAATACTAAATATTACCATGCCGTCACTACAGACCGAAGACATAAACTGCATTGTAACTCCCTTCGAGATGAAGATGGATGTGAAAGTTCGAATCTAATCTATATCAGAATGATAGCCCAGACATTCATTGAAAAACTTTACACAGCCGATCCTTCGACCCTGACTCGGCCTCTTCGCTATGGCCTTTTTCCTTCTCTCCCTCACCGGGCTACTTCTGATCTGGAAGGCCTAATCTCCCCCGAAGAAGTTAAAACAACCTTTTTTAACATGGATCCCAATAAGGCCCCAGGAATAGATGGATTTAATGCTCTATTTTTTCAATCCCAATGGGAGCATATCAGACCTGCTATCATTCACTTTATCCAGAGAATTTTTCAACATGAAATCTGGGAGCACGCCCTGAATCGTACTATCTTGGTCCTTATACCCATCCCCTAAGTTGATCACGCAATTAAGGCCTATAGTTCTCTGCTCAGTCATTTACAAAGTTGTAACCAAAATTCTCGTAAACTGGCTGAAACCTTACCTAGACAACATTATCGCCCCAAATTAATGTAGCTTTGTCCCAAGAAAGTTAATCGTCAACAACATTATTATCGCCCAAGAAATTATCCATTCAATGAGAAGGAAATCAGGAAAGATAGGGGACCTAGAGAAAGCCTATGATCGACTCTCTTGGAATCTTATCCACTGCACTCTTATAGATATTGGGCTCCCGGACTCTTTGATAAACTTCATCATGAAGTGTATGTCCACGATGACAATGCAACTTAATTGGAATGGGGCACTCAGTGAGGCGTTTACACCTACTAGAGGAATAAGACAAGGGGATCCGCTTTCGCCTGATCTTTTTGTGCTATGTATGGGAAGACTAGGCCATCTCATTAATACCTCTGTCTCTCAAGGTAAACAGAAGCCTATCAAATTAAGCAGATGAGGCCCCCCTTCATCTCACTTTTTTTCGCCGATGATCTCATCTTGTTCTCCGAAGCTTCTTTTGACCAAGTTTCGATCATTCACGACATCTTGAGTAGGTTTTGCGCAGCCTCGGAGTAAAGGATTAGTCAGGATAAATCTGACAGCTTCTACTCCAAGAACATACACCACTCAATAGCACGTGATCTTAGCAGAGATTTGCGCTTTAAGCAAACAACAGATCTCGGACGATATCTTGAAGTTCCATTGTTGCACGAAAAAGTCAATAAAAAATGTACTAATATATATTCGATAAAGTGCAACACCGTCTGTCAGGATGGCAAGCCAATCTTTTGTTATTTGTAGGATGAGTCACCTTGATCCAATCAGTTATTTCTACACTTCCTACTTATACAATGAAGACAGTCTATCTTCCTCGGAGTTTGTGCGACAAAGAAAATCATGCGACACTTCTTATGAAGCTCCTCACCCAACAATCGTAAGATTCGCCTTGTTCACTGGGACAAAGTATGCCAACCAAAAGAGCTAGGTGGGCTTGGGATTCGTAACATTAGAGCCATCAATGATGCCTTACTTACAAAATTAGGGTGGGCAGTGATCTCTAAACCTCAAGCTTTATGGGTGCAAATTCTGTCTGCTAAGTATAACTTTGACACCAACAACATCCTTACCTCCATTCATACCACAGGAGGCTCTATGGTTTGGAGGAGTATTAAAGCTATCTGGCCCAACGTGATATAGGGCATGAAATGGATGATCTGTGATAGTTCCACGGCTCCTTTATGACTGGATCCGTGGGTTACAACCATGGGACCCCTTTTCCCCCATGTTAATATTCCAATTCCCCAATCTGACCTTGATCTTCGGGTTCACCATTTTGTAGATAACTTTGGTAATTGGAATTGGAATGCGCTTCAAACTCTGCTCCCCCCTTCTATTTGTCTGTCCATTATAGGCACTTTATCCCCCAAGTCTTACTTAGGGACGGAGAAGCTTATATGGGGCCCATCAACTACTGGGCAACCCTCCTCTCATTTCAGTAGCCTTTGGAAGTCCATATGGCACTGGCCCGACCCCTTATGTATCCGATCCTTCCTTTGGCTCCTCCAACACATACATAAATATCTTACTATGAGCATGGACTGCTATCACTGCCATATAGAAGAATCTTCGCTCCGTGTTGTATGCGATTGCCTTAAAGCGTGTAGTCTATGACTTACTTTCCCCTTTCAAGCCATCACTCCTAACTTTTTAAACCCTAATAATCCAAGATTGGCTCATACTAAATCTCCAACAACATCGGTTGGTTTCTAGTTTTGACTGGTCAATTATCTTTGGTACTGCCTGTTGGTTTCTTTGGAAATAGAGAAATATGGCCCCTTTGACACCCAATTTTCATAGTTGTCTTCTCCTGCAACCCTACTCCTTAACTATGTCTGAAAGATCCACCAATCTTTTGTCTGGAAAATTCGAGCCTATCTTACCCCTTGACCTCGCTATGAACAACTTATTGGGTGGTGTCCGTCTATCCCTAGTTGGGTAAAACTAAACACCGATGGTGCGTGCAACAAAGCAAACCCCTTGGCCACAGTAGGTGGACTTATTCGGGATAGCTCTGGTGATTGGTTTGGCAACTTTGTAAAAAACATCGGTTGGTGCTCCCTGGTCTCGGCGAAACTTTGAGGAGCGTTTTCTGGACTAAACTTGGCTATCGGCGCGTGGTCCTCGAACTGGACTCTCTAGTGGTCAAGAATCTCCTATCCGATAAAAAATACCGGATAATGTCGCTCAACTCCCTTGTCTTAGGCATCAACGAATTATTCACCCAGAACTGAGTCATTCTTACCTGCCATACTTACAGAGAGGGAAATCGTTGTGTGGATTGGCTCACCAACTTTGTAGTTAATTTTGGTCTTGGGGTTACCAGTTTTGAAAGTGCACCTTTAGGGTGTGCCACTATCCTTATAGAGGATATGACCAGGGTTAGCCTCCCTCGGAGGCTCATGTAATTTGTTTTGTTTTCCCTCCTTGTAATAAAAGAAATATTTTTGATTGTAGCTATATGCAAACTATTCAAAATTAATTCAAAATCTATTTTTAATACTTCAATATTTAAACTCATTTTATGTCAAATATAACCTCAAGTTAACCTTCGTTAAGGACTGCCATTAATTAAGTTGATGTGATTTGGTATGTGAACTATTTATTTAGTTTATGAAGTACATGCATTTAATAAAAAATAAAGTAAAAAATTTCAAAATTTTCAAATATGTCGTGATATTCAGATCCTTTTTATATATGTATCCAAATATACTTAAACGTGAATGTACTTATCAAATGGAGTAAAAGATTCTAGTTGGCATCCAAAGTACAATGAAAATATGTCTAATTGACTTCTAACTAAATATAACCCCTTATTGAGGGAGAGAAAAGTTTGTATTTAAAAATAGGAAAAATTGGTGCATACTATGATTTTGGTTTAAAGAAAAGGAAAATACAATTGTTAATATTGCATCTTCACTAACTACTCAAGGAGTTTTTCTATAATCTAATAAAAATTCAAAGTTTAGTTTTGCTTATTTCGTTATTCAATGTTTCTCCTCAGATCTTTTTTCTTTGTTAGGTTGATTTCTTGTACTTGTTCGTACGATTTGCAAGCTTACAATTTATAGCCTTCAAATACCGCTCCCACAGAGCATAATCCCGAACAAACCAGAAGATATTTAAGAACATACTCTATGAAAATGGTACATTAGGGCAATCAAACTAACTTATTAAAGGCATCAAACATATCATAAGCATTTTGAATGTTCATTTCTTCCCATTTCATTCACAAACATAAAAGTCACATGTGTCATTACAATTCAGAATCTATAAATACATTACACAACATTTTTATGAGTTCAATCTCAGTACCAAAAATATAATATGAAATGGGATGCTAATATGCAATACTCTAACTAGACTTCTTAGATTCAGCTGATTAGACCTTTGAAATATTCCTCTCCCCAAAATGCAAGTACTAGACTTATATCACTTTCGTAGCTAGAACTCCCTTGAACCTGAAAAACAAATTGCAATTTTGATGAGTTTACGAACTTAGTGAGTGAACCATCATCGATGTATTTACTCAAGTCAGATCACAAAACAATTATATCAAAGTTATTATACTTTCACAAGCTTATCATGTAAGCTAGCATTGCAAATCACAACACATCCTCCATTAACTTCAATTGTAATTCATTATTTCAAAACAATTCAATAATTCATGTCAATTCAATCATTTGATATATGTAGGGATATATATGCAAATGCACATGTGTTTTGTATTGTCATTTTGTTTTGTTGTGTTATGACTAAGTGCCTATAAACCCAATTTATTGTCCCGTATCCATTGTGGATACTAAGATCATTTCTAGCCTGTATCCATTGTGGATGCCGAGTCCATATTACCTGAGCCTAAGGCTCCTTTTCATAATCTTGAGCTCACAGCTATTTTCTACACAACGGTCACTCTGGTCACAACTTCTTTATCTAATCATGCATTTCAATGGGATGAGATGCATCATTTCTTATGCTATGTTTTCATTTCCTTTCATTTTTGTGTACTTATGTCACATATATCAAACTCCTCAGATCTAAGTCTAGCATTTATCAATCAGTTGTGCACACGTTCCGTATTAAACGTATAATTCATACAAAAGCACATATAAATGAGTTTACACATCTAAGTTAACTCACAGTACACTCCAAAAAAGTTATTGCCTTGATGTTCCGGCAATGTTTAGATGTTGACTATCACCTTGCACGTCTATTGTCATGCAATACACACATAGTTCACAAATCACTAATTTATTTATTCATACGAGTATACAATCATGCACATTTATATGTGTCATGTTTCAATGCATGCTCAATTGACTTCACTATAACAAATACATACAATTTGCGACGTTTTTTATTTATTCATATGAGTATACAATCATGCACATTTATATGTGTCATGTTTCAATGCATGCTCAATTGACTTCATTATAACAAATACATACAATTCGCGATGTTTCTTATAAAACGTCTCGAATTTTTCAGTCTTTTTGTGACATTTAAAAAATGTCACAAAAAAGCCAATTTTTTGCGACGTTTTTATAAAACGTCATAGAAAACGATGCAGTTATTGAAAAAACATCGTGGTTTGTTCAATTAATATTTAAAAGTTTTCGTTTCCCACCATTTTGGTACTTTCTTCTGTCATGTTTCTTCTTCTTCTCCTCCTTTTGGTCTCTAAAAAATAAACCCCTCCACTCTTTTCCATTCCCACTCTCTTATCTCCCACTAAAGACCCATCACTCATTTCTCTCTTTCAGCTCTCCCTCCTCACTCTTCCCTTCCATGGCTCACCGTTGCCGACGACTCTCCAGGAGAAACTGATCCTATAGATCTACCTCTCTCTTCCTCGCCCACCATTTTCTCCACTATCGATGATCCTTCGCCTCTTCAAGTCACCACCAACGTCCTCCTCACTGCTGCCATCTTCCTTTTTCGCTCTATTCGCTGCTGGGCTAAGTGCGCCAAAGAATTGGTTTTCAGAAATTAAATCTTTGTTTGTTTATTGGTTGATTAGCTTATATTCGTTTCAATTGGTGATAAATTGGTTTCATGGTGAAATGGGTATTTATCTTATTTTTAAAGTTAGAAAATTTTGCAACTCTTATCGTTAAGTTTCTCTGCTTTTATGTGTTAAAATTTAGTTTGTAGTTTGTCCGAATTGGGATTTGTTGGATATATGTGTAACTATGATCCTTTAAGTGTTATGTGTCACTCTCTTGGTTTGCTATCATATTCTACAATTTGATGTCTTACGATGAACCAATTTTAGTTAGTTGGAAGGAATCTGTACTCTTTTTAAAAAATATATTTTCCCTTTTTTATTTTAGATGCTTTCTTATGCTTACGCTTAGACTACTCAGAGCTGAATCTTAATCATTGGTTTTCAATTTGATGTATTGTTTTTGCCAGAACTTGTGGAATTAGCTTTTGATTAGTTTTATATCGTTCTACGATGTTGTCCTTATGTTTAAGGCTCGAGACTTCAATTTCCAAAATTCGCATCTAACATGCTCTTTTGACGACTCTTTTTGGACTAGAAAGAGTTGGATAATTTATCAATTGAATTCAATTTAGTCTCAATTATGCTTTTTAGTTGAAATTGAATTAGTTTACATTATGATGAACTATAAGTATAATGTCCTATATATCAATGTTTAGTATTTTCAATTCATTCTGAAATTTGAGGTTGTGATCTTGTGTTACTAGAGATTAAGGTCATTAGGGGAAAATAAATCATTGAAAGAGGAAACATTATCCAGCTTAACGATAATGGCTCCAGGTGCCATAGCATCCGAGAAAACTCCTTCATCTGTACAGGCATTGCTAGGTGGAATTTCTGCGGGTGTCATTGCACTTATACGTTATAAGTTCACCACCACCATCGAGGCTTCTCTTATTCGCTAAGCATTATTAGATAATTACTCAGTTTGTTTCACATCCAATGGTCATTGTTGTTTTATGTGAAATTATGTCTCCATTCAAAACTGTAATGTTTTAGACTTACCAATTCTTTTGGTTTAGTATTTAAGAGCTTTAATGTTTTATTGTTATGTTTGAAGACTCTGCGCCAAAGAGTAACCACATAATTCTCACACCCTATTCTTTTTTTGTTTCTTTGGCTCAGGTACGCCAAATAACAATAACCATTAGGTAGCTCCTGCTACTACCATCTTCAAACATAATGCTATAATTTTATAGGAGAGTTATGATATCTATCTACTTTTTGCAGAACTCATCATAGTTTTTTGATTGTTTAAGTCAATAATTTCTTGTTCACTACGATGCCTTTGGACTCTTTTTTGGAAATGATAGGTAAATTGGCTTGGATGTGTTGTAATGTATGATGAGTTCGTCTATTGCTATTGAGAGTAGTTTTTCTGATCTAGTTAATTAGTTGGGTTAATTATCCAACTAATTAGTTGGCTTGGATTTTCCATATAGGTGAACTGATGATATTGAGTTGCCTCAAGTGTGTGTACAATAATGTGTTCTTACTGCTGTACTTTCTTTGCGTAACTATGGTTTAATTTCCAACAATTGCTTAGGGAATGGCACTAGCCAACTCTTAGCCTTTTGCTTTTCTATTTTCTCTGTCCATGTTATCTGGGAACCATATGAAGGTGGTTATTGTGGGCAGGTAGAGGATGGGGGTTTTCTCTGGAGATCAGAGGCAAACGTTTTCTTTGAGATAAAATGATTTTTTGAGAAAATTGTTCTTAATTTGCAAGTTGATGAAGCTTGTCATGTTAGGACTTTATTTGTTGATCACATTTTGTAGACGGAATAAGAGTTATATAAGTGAAGCTTAAAGAAGTGCACTTAATGCCCTTCTTTCTCGGACTGGTGACCAGTCCAAATAGCTAGCTAGAGGGATTGTTTATTTTCTATTTATTTCTAATTTAGCATTTTAGAACATGACATGGCAAGTGCAATCGTTGACAAGATCCCTATCTAAAAATCTTACTAAAACAAACAATTTTTTAATTAATCTACCTGGGATAATTAAAAATATGATTTTTGTTATGCTCTTCACATAGGAGTTAATAGAGCTGCCGATTGTTTTACTAGGACTATTATTAGTTTATTTTAGTTATGTTCTTGATTAAGTGTTTGGGGACTGGCCTTAGAGACAAAAATAGTTATGCTATGACTTCTCAAGTACAAAATTTTTCTGCTGAGTACATGTGTTTCAACTAGAGAACCATGCTCTAAATACGAGACATACCAAGTTGTTACCAGGATATAGATGATTGCAACTGGTTGGTTATTCACATAATCATATAAAATAGCCGAGGACATTGCAACAATGTCAATTTATGCACAGACTTCAAGTTTGTTTTCTCATTGTAGGTACTGGGATTTGGTTGGGCTGGCATTTTAGGAGATATTTGGCGGATCCAGGGAGATGTGGTGGCCTTCTAATCTTGTACAAGTCTCGCTGTTCAGGTAGACATACATTGAAATCCTATGTGTTTTTTATTTAAAAGTTTTCTATTCCTCTATTAATTGAATAATAAATTTTGTATTATTCATGATTGCACATGGTTCTTTTGCAATTTTATCTGCAGCCAGTGGGATTCAAGTTAAGCATAGAAATTTACCAGAGGGTAAGTACTAGCATTCATCTATTTTAAGAAAGCGTAAATGGAAAGAAGATATGATATTTATAGTTTTTTATTATCTGAAATTTGTATTCATTTTTTATGTTGTTTAGAACGGTTTGTTGACATTCTTAAATCTCTGATTATTGTCATTCTATTAGAGTCCTCTAACTTCCCCCTTTTCTTAGCATCCTGAATATATACTCTGGCTCCCTTTTATCTATCACCATTCTGAATCTGTATATGTTAAAACCTGGCAGATTGTATTCTAGCTCTTACATGCATTATCTTAGTGATCTTGTTTACACTTCAGCACAACGGGACACACAAAGTTGGCTTCATCTTTGCTCCAATAATGATAGCATGGCTTATATGCCTTAGTGGAGTAGGCATTTACAACACATTCTATTGGAATCCTCGTGTCTTCAATGCTTTATCCCCTTACTACATCTATCAATTCTTTAAGAAAACTGGAAAAGATGGATGGAACTCCCTTGAAGGCATTATTCTTTGTGTTACAAGTGGGTGTATGAGATGCAAATACATGAAAAATGTGCAAATTTTTATTTTCTTACTTAATTGAACTTTTCTTTTATGTATGATGTATGATCAAGTGCAGAAGTATGTTTGTTGATATCGGTCATTTATTATAACTTTCTGTCAGGGTATTTTCTAATCTTGTTTCGGTTCTTTATGATCAATTCGTATAAATAATGAAAAGCCTCATAATTGTTGCTTAGTTCTTTTTATGAAGATTGCCTTCATAGCATTTATGTACCCCTGCCTGGTTTTGTCTTATATGGGTGAGGCTGCTTATCCCTCCAAGAACAAAGAGGACCTTCACAATAGTTTTTACAAGGTTATTCCTGGTATGTCTGAAAATTAGGTAATAATACGCCTTTATTTGCAAAGTTCGTTACAATTTTAGGCTTCCATCTTTGTTCTTCTCTTTCAGATGGTGTATTCTGGCCAGTATTTGTTATTACAACTCTTGCAACGATGGTGGCAAGTCAAGCAATAATTTAATGTACTTTCTTCATAATCTGTCAATGTAGAGCAACGAGTTGCTTTCCTCAGGTGAAGATAATACACACATCAAGAAAAATACATGGGCATATATACATAGCAGAGGTGAACTGGGTGTTACTGGCGCTGTGTCTTGGTGTTGTTTTTAGATTTAATGACATTGATATGATTAGCAATGCATACAGTATTTCCATATTATTATTCCTCTCTCCTTTAGCCTTAATACTTCGGCAATAAAGAATTAAAAGTAACCATTTTGCGTTTTCCCCCCTTTGTGCATTTAGGCTGGCAGTGATCACACTGATGCTCATCACAACACTCTTGATGTTTCTGATCATTAGCATCTTTTGGAAGCAAAGCGTCCTGATAACATTACTATTTGTATTGAGTTTTAGATCAATCGAGTTGGCCAACGAAGGGAGAAGGGTCTGTTCTTAGGTTGAAGACAACTTTGGTAATACAGTTATATATAATTGGATTTGTATGCCGCTGGCTCTTTTAAGTAAATATTCTCCTATTTTTTCCAAAAAAAGTAAATATTCTGCTTCTTTTTCAAAAATTTATTTATTTATTTGCCCTTTTTCTTTGTTCTATTCAAAGAAAAATAACAATAACACTAAAATATAAAAAAATTTATATTTTAAAAAATAATTATTAAATTTAAAAAATTATTAAATTAAAATGATTTTCAAAAAATAGAAAAAATAATAATGGAATGTTTAAAATTAATGATATACTAAAAAAATTGAAGAATTATTACATAAATAAAATTCATAAATAATATTGAATAGTTATTAAACAAATAAGATTTAAAAAATTTTGTTATTTAAAAATTATTAAAA
>JAOQMP010000005.1:11000950-11021894 GCA_027563575.1 Erythroxylum pedicellare | reverse complement strand
AGGGAAGTGGATAAGTGGATAAGAAATGGACAGGTGTCCTAGCTAAAGTTAAGATTTTTATTGCCTTAAAAGGCTAGTTGTTGTCCTTGTCCCTATCCTTCTTGAAACTTCTTACTTTAGAGTTCCTTCAACCTAGATCTTTTCATCAAATATTCACTGAAGTTAAACCTTGCTTTTCTCTGTTTATCCCCACTTCCACTTTGATATTTCTTTCTTCTATTCCAAGGAAAACTAAACCTCCCTGTCAACCTTCAAGATGAGGTACGTGAGCTGCATGAAAGTTAGGGCTTTGTGATGGTTAAAGATTTTGGAGCTTCAAACAAATAAGCTTATTATGATTATGTAGTTTTACATGAAATGAAGCATGCATCACATTAGCTCACTGTTCAACGATTAAGAACAATGATATTCAAATTTGCTGGAAAATGAGTGAGGAGATTTAGTATGTCATACATGGTGATTTTCTTTGGATTGATAACTGAAATGTTATGGGATAGTGTTTAACCAATTTCGGGAGTTGAAAGATCAATGAAATCGTGTAAGGGTGTGAAAGGACGATTAAAGTGATAGTTAGAGGAATAAATGAAGAACACACAAAAGTTAGAAATGTAGAAGAATTGAAAGTAAAGAAGTGTAGAAAAGGTGATAAAATGCGTGAGTTTTATAATTTTTGGATGATTATGAAAAATGATAGATTTTTGATTGGTTGTGATTTAAAGAATTGACGAGTGATTAAGTTATGAAATGAGAATGAGCATAAGACGTGAAGTTTGTTACAGTACCCAAGTTTATCATTGAGCATACATTGTACATAGTCTAATTATACATTTGTGCATAAATAAATGCTTATACGTGTGCAATTATTAATGAGTGTGTAATTTTTGTCTTGCATAAATGGGTTGTGCAGGTCAAGTGTTCGCGTTCAGGCGTTTCCAAAATTTGAAAGCAAATGCTATTTTGGAGCATACTGTGAGTAGACGGAAATGGTATCACTTCATTGTTTGCTTTGTTTGAATTTGGTATTAATTGACTGTTGGATGATGTTATGAATGTGATTGTTAAATGTGTGATGAATGTGTATTTGCATATGAATGAAAGTTCGAATTCTCAACACTAAATGTTGAATGCCGGACTACGATCCGATGATAAGTGAATATGATTGAATAGGATTATGCAATGTAAGTGATGCATTCCATCCCATGATTGCATGAAATATAATGGCAGTTGTGATTAGAGTAGTCACCAAAAGTGCAAAAGAGCTTAATGCTCAGAAAGTGGCGAAGAGCTTAAAGCTCAGAAAGTGAAAATGAGCCTCAAGCTCAAAAGTGATTAAGAGGCTCAAAAGTTAGTAATGAGCCCGATATCCAATGGATACGAGACAATTTAGGCACTTGGTAACAACAAAGTGACAAACAGAAAGTGAGTCCCATATGCCTTGCATATGCATAATATGAATGATTAAGTGTATTGGATGTGAAATGTGAGATTGAATGTGAGATATGAAATATTATGAATTATATATTATTTGGTTGGGTGAGCCATCGATGATGATCACTCATTGAGTTCGCAAAACTCATCCAAAATTTGCAATTATTTTTTAGGATCAGAAGAATAACCATTTAGGCCAATGGGAGTATACCTAGAGCATATAAGGGAAGGATAGAAGTCGGGATCAGTTCGCATCTGTATTGCATTTCTTTAATTTGCATTGAATTGTTTATTTGCAAATTTTTGTATAAATTTGTATTTCGAAATGACTAAAGTGTTTTGTGCTTATGAAAGGGCCCAAATGGCTATTAAAAATATTATTAACTGTATTATATTGATTGAAAATGTTTGTGAAATAAAGTGGGGCCCGATTTGGTTATGGATTTTTGCATATCGTGTTTTGGGTCTAAAAATAAGTATTTACACCAAGTTTTAACTGATTAAGTGTTCTAGCACGCCACCCTTGCGGTTAGAAAAGCAGAAGAATTGAAAGTAAAGATGTGCAGAAAAGGTGATAAAATGCATGAGTGCTCTGGTTTTTGGATGATCACGAAAAATGATAGATTTTTGATTCGTTGTGATTTAAGGAATTGATGAGTGATTAAGTTATGAAATGAGAATGAGCATAAGATGTGAAGTTTGTTACAGTACCCAGGTTTGTCATTGAGCATGCATTATACATAGTCCAATTATACATTTGTCCATAAATAAATGCTTAAACGTGTGCAATTATTAATAAGTGCATAATTTGTGTCTTGCATAAATGGGTTGTGCAGGTCAAGTGTTTGCATTTAGGCGTTTCCAAAATTTGGACGCAAATGCTATTTTAGAGCATGCTATGAGTAAACCGAGATGGTCTCACTTCATTATTTTCTTTGTTTGAATTTTTCATTAATTTACTACTAGATGATGTTATGAGTGCGCATTTGCATATGAATGAAAGTGCGAATTCTCAACGCTAAATGTTGAATGCTGGACCACGGTCCAATGATAAGTGAATATGATTGAAAGGGATTATACAATGTGAGTGATGCATTCCATCTCATGAATGCATGAAATATAATGGTAGTTGTGACGGGAGTAGCCACCAAAAGTGAAAAATAACTTGAAGCTTAGAAAGTGAAAAAGAGCTTAAAGCTCAGAAAATGAAAATGAGCATCGAGCTCAAAAGTGATTAAGAGCCTAAGGCTCACTATGTATAATGAGCCCTGTATCCCCCAAGAAGATAAGAGACAGTTAGTTATGAGCTCAGTATCCAAGGGATATAGGCCAGTTTAGGCACTCAGTCATACCAAATTAACAAATGGAAAGTGAGTCTTATGTGCGTTGCATATGCATAATATGAATGATTAAGTGTATTGGATGTGAAATGTGAGATTGAATGTGAGATGTGAAATACTGTGAATTATGTGTTATGTGACTAGGTAAGCCATCGATGATGGTCACTCATTAACTTAGCAAAACTCACCTAAAATTTGCAATAATTTTTCAGGATTAGAAGAATACCCCGTTAAGCCAATGGGAGTATACCTATAGCATACAAGTGAAGGATAGAGGTCGGGATTAGTTCACGTCTGCATTGCATTTCTTTAATTTGTATTGAATTTTTTATTCTATAACGTTTTGTATAAATTTGTATTTTGAAATGACTAAAGTGTTTTGTGTTTGTGAGAGGGCCTAAATGGCTATTGAAAATGTTGTTGACTGTATTGTGTTGATTGAAAATGTTTATGAAATAAAGTGGGGCCCGATTTGTGTTTGTGGTTTAAAAGAAGGGTTTATACCGAGTTTTGACTGATTAAGTATTCTAGCATGCCAACCTCGTAAGGTACGAGCTCGAAAATCACCCATCGATGTCGGGTTCGGATCTTGTGGGAGTGGGGTGCTACACTAGGAGCTAAGTACTACATAATACATGCGAAGGACATGGTTTAATAAAATCTATAAGAACACGAATGCCCATTTTAAAAGAGATCCTTTACCTGCATCCTAATACGCTAAGACTCCTTTTGCGGGCTAGGTCTTAGGTAAGATCCATTTAAGTTATATCATTTTTTATCATTTCCCCTCATATCTTTTTAGGCCTTCCTTTTTTCCTTTTATAATCCCTAAGTATTATTTTCTCCCATCTTCGCACTAGAGTGACATGTTGTCTCCTTTTAACATTTCCAAATTACCTAAGCCTTGTTTCTCTCAATTTTTCATTAATACTAACCACTTTTAATTTTTCTCTTACCATTAAACTCTTAACCTTATCTCTTCTGGTTAGGTTATATATCCACCGAAGCATCCTTATTTACATCATTATAAGCCTATTATTATGTATTTATTTAATGGGCCAACACTTTGTCCTATATAACAGGGTTGGTATAATCACTAAGTGATATAATTTACCTTTAAGCTTGAGTGATATCTTCTTGTCACATAAAACTCATGATGCATTGCTCCATTTGAGCCACCCTAATATGATACGATCAACTATATATTTCTCGATCTCTTCATTGGTTTGGTTGATAGACCCTGGGTATTTAAAACACTCTTTCTGTTGTATAACTTTCGATCCAATCTTTACCTCCACATTGGTAGCCACCTGATGGCCCTAGAAGTTACATTCTCAGTGCTCACTGTTAGTCCTTCTCACTTAAAAACCCTTTGACTCTAACTTTTTTCTGTAATATTCTAGCTTGACATCAACCCCCTATCTTGTTTCATCAACTAAGACAATATCATCAGTAAATGACATACACTAAGGTAATTCTCTTTGAATATTCTTGGTGAGCTAATCCATCACTACTACGAACAGAAAATGGCTTAATGCAGAGCCTTGGTTTAGCCCCATACCAATAGAAAAATTCTAAGTATCTCCTTCTATTTTCCTTTCTCTAGTCATTGTCCTTTCATACATATCTCTAATCACCCATATATAGGTTTTAGGAACTCCTTTAACCTCTAAATACCTTCATAAGATTTCCTTAGGAATAATGCCATATGCCTTCTCTAAATCAACAAAAACCATGTGCAAATTTCTTTGTGTTTCCCTGTAATATTTCATTAATCTTTTAAAGAGATGTAAAGCTTCTATCATGGACCTTCTTGGTATAAAGCCAAATTGTTTTTTCGATATAGGAGCAACCTTTCTTAATCTCTTCTCAATTACCTTCTCCTACAATTTCATGGTGTGACTAAGTAGTTTGATGCCTCTATAGTTGTTACAAGTTTGGATGTCGCCTTTGTACTTATATATAGGAATTAACTTACTCAGTCTCCATTCATCTAGCATTTTGGTAGACTCAAGTACCACATTATAAAGCGTGACTAGCCATGTAAGACCCTCTATGCCTAGACTATTCCATACCTCTATGGGTATCTTATCCAGTTTTACTGCCCTTCTGTTCTTTATCTCCATCAAAGCTTTTTTAATTTCTTCCCCTATGATCTGCTTACACAGAGATAAGTTATGAAATCTCTCGAACTTGTTGAGGTCACCTAAAGAGATATTGTCCTCTATACCTACATTAAAAAGGCCATAGAAGTACCTCTGCTATCTACTCTTAATGTCATTTTTATCCATGAGCACCTGCCCTACTTTATCTCTTACACATTGAACTTAATCTAAATCTCTCGTTTTCCGTTCCTTAACTATTGATAACTTAAAATGGTCCCTTTTTCCATTTTTAGTATCCAATCTATTGTACAAATTTTTGTATCAACTTTATAAATTATTTTCTTGAGTTATGCTTCATTTTCTTCTTCTTATATTACATTTCATCATAACAATAAACTCATTAGTAGTAACTAATTTTTGTTATCATCAAAACACCATTTAGATTGCATTTCACCAAAACAATAAACTCATTAGTAGTAACTAATTTTTTTATCATCAAAACATCATTTAGAACCTGCATTGGCTTAATAATCTCCCCTTTTCTGATAATGAAAAAATAATTAACAATATTAGAGAATAATAATAAAATTAAGTATACAAATAACTATCCATATCAAAATAATGATTGGTTCACTCTTAATTCATTTCAATATGAAGAACATAATGCAATAAAGGACAAAAGAAATATTTAATATCAAGTGTAAAGGAAATATCCACATATTTAATAAAGCATAACATGAATTGATTAAAGTATAAAGATATTATATATGGAAATTACTACATATACAAAAATCACTCCCTGCGAGTGTTGTCACTCCTAAATCTAATATCAGCAAGCTTTCTCCCTCTTTTTGGAATTATCAAAAAGAAAATGCAAAATATAAAGTGTCATGTCAAGCTAACTTGGCTAAAAGACTACAAAAGTTTTAGACTAGGATTGGTAAGCCTATTTAAGAATGAAGGCTATTAAATATTTAAAGAGTCAAAATAATTATTAAAATTTAATTTGAAAAAAGAAGTCCTAATTATGTCTAATTTAAAAAAAATCTTAATTTGGTATTGTGCCTAAGTTTAAAATTTTTAATTAAAGTAATAAGGTAAGTTTTAAAAATTTTAGAGGTTGGAATTGTAACAAATATAAGAATAATTGCAATTTCTAACAATCAATTTCCTAAAAGAATGTATAATTTTAAAAAGCTTTAAAATTTGAAAAATAATAATATGGAAAAATGGTCAAAATATGAGAATTGAATAAAATTAAAGATGTATATATAATTGAAAAGTAAACGATTTTGACTTCTTTCATAATTAACTATTGAAGCATCAATTTGAAAAGATAACTTTAATTAACAAAAATTTTGGAAATCCCCAAATTTAAAAATTATACAAAACAATAATTTTTAAATTTGATGTAATCTAATGAGATTTTTATGGAATGGGAGATGTTATTTGTTAAAGAAAAGAGTGAATTGTTTATAGTTTTAGAAGATGTAAACAACCAAGATTAAAAAAAAGAAGAAAAGAGAAGAAATAAAGCTTCAATTATGAAGACTAGTTAACCATACAACTTCATTAGTTGACTAGTGTGTTAGCCAACTAAGGTACAAACTCACTGGAGTAGAAGTCTCTAAAGAGAAAATCAATATAGGCAACTAAACTTGTTATAAACTCATTAGAAGGAAAAATTTTAAGTCAAGATGGCATTGGTCAACCACTCAAAGACATTGTTTGATTAACGTGAGTAAGTGGACAACCGAACTATGACTAGACAAAAAAAAAGTCAATAGAAATAAATTGTTTTTAGAAAAAATGATATTGATCGACCACTTGAAGACAATGCTTGACCAATATGCTTAGGTGGTCTATCAAAGGAGTGACTAAACTTTTTAAAAACTTACTAGAAAGGCAAAGAACATGATTTTTGGGCACATTAGCAACCATACTGGGATATTGGTTAACCAATATGTTATGAAAAGCTATAAAACAACCTGAAAACTTAAATAAATAGCTTAAAATATAATAAATAGTTAAATATTAAAAATGAATTAAAATACGTAAAGGGATCTTTAACATATAAAGTTTTTATCAAACATAACTATTTATCTTTTAATTGTGCAAAATCTATAGTTATTTAATTGTTTTGAGAAATTACCTAATTGATATAAATTCTAACCTAATAACTTTGTTTTGTAAATAGTCTCTAAGTTTAGGTTCTAAGGTTCACACTAAAAGATTGTTGAAAACCTTATTTATAATTCAATCTCAAACAATCAACATTTAGAATTAATACTCAAATTTATAAATAAGAGCAATATATGACATATTTCTAAAGTGTGTACTTATAGTTGCCTCTTATTGAACATTACTTATGAATGGTTTGAATGATGTTCTTCCTAAGTTTTCAATCTATTGAAGGTGTATTATCCTTCTTATCATCCTCACTTAGTTCAACAATTGTTTCTTTTTAAAAGTTCTTGATCATTCTTGCTCTGTTTAAGGACTAATTTTTATATTTTATAATAATATTCAATAATTTATTGGGGGTAAGAAGCTTAGATTTATCAAGAAAAATATAAAATCTTTAAAAAACATTCAATTTAATATCATTTCTAATACATACCATTTGCTCTTTAAGAAACCTATAAAATACCTAACCAATATGTTTTATGTACCTAAATAAGCTTAGTTCTTGATTGTTAAGCTTCGTCTTTTTAACTTACGCTTTCAAGGTTTTTCTTATCATCCTTTGTTTTAAAAAAATCCATCAACATATTCAAACTCATCACAATAACGACATACCATCTTATATACGTGATGATGATGATGCATAAGTGCATTACTTGGTATTCTACGTGTGTATGTGTAGTAAGGAATCTTTCTTTAGGAATTAAAGGTTTTGAATGTTCTCCAATATGAGTTAACGTAATTATATGTATAATACCTATTATAAATGATGTACGCTTCTTTGGGGCTTAAAATGATATGAATTAATTTACATGATATCATAAAAGTTACATTTATTCCTTCTTTGAGAATATTAAAATCTTTTTTAAAATTGTGATCCGTATAAGAAAGCATGATGCTTGCTCTTAGAATGAGTCCTAGTGGATATGGCATAAGTGTGCATATGCTTAGATGTGGATGCTCCATACTTATTTGTCTTCTTCATTATATAACTATTTTTCGTTGATAAACAGAGTTTTATAATTGGATTCACTTCCATAGTTATGTCATATTCCATGCTTATCATTAGAATTATTAGGAGTTGAGATATAGTACTAGACTAGCACTATACTTAAAACACAAATGGTTATACTTGTCCTAATTTTATAAAGATGAATATTGTAAATTTGGTGTTGATTATAAAGTATATCAAGTACTGGTTACATAGTAATAAGTGACAGGGCCCCTATCTTGCAATGACTAGGTGACCTACCCCTCACTCCACGGTGGCCCTTCAGTCGATATCTGAATCGGCTGAAAAGTTCTCATGAAGCTAAGCCTATTGCCCTTGTTAAGGAAAAGTTTCAACTTAATAATAAGAAATGCCAATAGTGTAGTTTTATTTTTCATTTTATCAAAAATTTCGGCAGCACAACGGTTGTATTTTGACATCCAAAAAAATTCAAAGTCCCTGTAAAAGTTCAAAACACTTCTATTATCACATCAATTTCTCAACTACAAATTATGGACTTCAAATCCACTCACACGCAACCTCAAATAGTGACATCAACAAATTTTGAAAGCTAAAACAAAATCATGCATTTCATTTAAAGACCTTTATACACATCCATTCTTTACACAAATGTACATTCTAAAACATGTTTAAGGATATGCAATAGTTCTAAAAAATGTGTACAAGGAAAAAATGCCTATACAGTAGGATGTGATGAAGTTGACTACTCGTGAGGTGGAGTCCCTACTACTAAAGCCCTTGACCGTGCACTTGGGAGGTTTTATTTGAAAACAAAAAATAGAGTGTGAGCTAAACGAGCTTAGTGAGTGTAAACAAAATTCTTTGCAAATCATTTGTAATCATTGACACCTCCCTAAAAGAAATTCATTTCATCTAGTACAAGGCAATACTAGTATAAAACCTATAAGCCTCTTGAAACTAAATTTCTCAATTTTACTTTTAAAGAAAATAGGATTGTTCAAGGAAACTCATAATCCTAATACATAATTTCACTAAACATAGTTAGAAAAACTTACCACTTTCTTTCAATCTTTTGAAAACTTGCAAGCTTTCTTCAAATCATGCTCCAAACCATGGAAATCAGTTGCACCATTCTTCTCTCAAGCTTGGCTGATACCCACCTTTGGCTCTCTCCATTTCTTCTTTGTTTTTCACTCATAGGTAACTCACTTTCACTCTCACGGTTATGATAAAAAGAATGAAGCAATTGTCTTAATTTTGCTCCTTTAACATATGACACATGTCATCTTCCATCATGAGTCATGAATCCATTATTTAGCATGTAAAAAGACCAATTTGCCCGTAATGACTATGCAAAAAGACCAAATTGTCCCTTAATGAATTTAATTCACTGACTAACCAAATTACATTCAGAAAATATTCCGCAATGGGCTTATCATTAAATTGAACATGAAATACTCTTATTAGGGTCAATATGTATTGACTGATGCTTTAAAAATATTCGAATGGGGTTAAAAACATCAATGTCCATTATTTTCCAAAAAGGTAGTTCTAAGTCCTAAACTTCCTGAATTCCCGAAATCCATCCTATCGGAATTATTTTCGATCTATTTTAGTAGCATTAGGCTCTAGTACTTATTATGAATATTTTCAATTCTTTTCAGGGTCGATTCCTCAAAAATCACTATTCATGAAAAAATACTATTCACTAAACGTAAAAATTTACATTTATTGAAAGGAAAAGTTTAGGATTTTACAATAAGACTGATGCTAATTTTAAATGTGTAAAAGATGTCACTTTTTAGAAAAAATTATAAGGATTTGTGACTTTATTTTGTAACCTTATTTATAAATACTTATATTAGAATTAAATCGAGGGATTTCTTTTAGAGTTCTTTGGGACTTTTAGCCAACTTTAGGAAGATTCTTATATAGTTTCTTGGTTTTTCATTCTTTTTTGGTATTAAATGAAGATTGGGAGCGAGATTGAAGAAGCCCAGTGGCATTTTCTATCAACTCTTTTCTTTATATTAATCTTTTTGTTTATGTTTTTTTTAGAAGGTTTAGGGGCTAGAAACATTAGATAGGGTTAAGGATTTAAATTGTATGAATTTTTTTAGTTATTAAAATATAATTTGATATTTTTAGTTAAATTTATGCTCGTTATTCTTAATCTTCAATTTACATTTGATCACTATAGATATAATCATATGGATTATATAAAGGATCACTGGGTACAATATGATTGGTGCACTAGGAGGATAAACACTTCAATACTAGAAAAGAATAATATCATAGACTTTAGTGATAATTATATAGATTAATTATGCTTAATGAGTTTGATATTAGTTATCGATGGATAGTAGTTATTGAGTTAGATATGCCTTTGTGCCTTGACGAAGGTATAGATACATTAGGTTAATTTTTATTTCATTTGGAATTCCATGTAGTGAACCCTAAAGCCATAACATTTTCCTTATTGATATTTTCTTTTAGTTGTTTCTTTTCTTTTTTTAGATTAGTAATTACATTTTCTTAAATCAATTTTTTACTTTATTTAGTTTTCTAGATTACTTCAAATTAATAAATTTAGTGAGTAATTCTTTGTGGGATCAATGCTCTAGAATTACTACAGTTTTATTTTGATATCTATGATTGACTTCGTTCACATACATATTAAATTATTAAATCAAGTCTTTGGTAACATTACCGTAGATTTATGATTACTATTAATGTTAATCTTAGTTTTTTTCTTTTTTCTTTTATTCATTATTTCCTTCATTTGGTTTCATGTAGTTTAGAGCAAAAAGGAGGGAAGAGATAGACACACATAAAGATTATATGAATTTTGGTTTAGAGTTGTAATAACCATAAAGACTTCATATAGGGGACATCCAATTGCCAGTTATTAATATAAGTTCCTCATGCGTTAGATTGAGTCAAAAATCAAGATACTATGAGCTTAAGTAATTACACCTTCATTTATTCCTAATCTTTAGTAAATCACCTGGTAAAGACACAATCACATTCATCAAGGAGTTTTATTTGGTGATCCAAACACTTTCACTAAATGGGTTCACATAAGATGAGTTTGCATAAAAGAATGAGAGAGAACCTAGTTGCTTTCAATTAACATAGACTCTAAGGAATGAAATCATATGTATGGTGTATTCAAGATAAAATTCTTCCCTCCATATAAGACCACCAAATTGAGGAGGTAGATTCAAGTTTTATGGGGGAAGTATTCCATAAAGCTAGGGAATGATATATATCTATGTTTAGCCAGTGCCTACGTCACTAGTACTTATACAATTCTTCATTAATAATCTCACTCTAGTAGTCTAAGCCTTGGTTTTCATAGTTGTGTAAGGGATAATCTATATAAAGATTGTTGAGGTAAAGATTATGGAGATCTTAGTAAGAAATTCAATGACTAGTGTGGTAAAGGGAAAACCAGAAAATAACCAAAGTTCAAGCAGTTTCAGATTTTGCATTATAAATGGCTAATGAACTGAGTCATATGAAATATGGTGCATGCTATCATTATGGCATATATGGGCATTCTTCCCATGCATGTTTAAATGTGGAACCAACATCAAACTACTACAAAGAGACAAATTACATGTTTGCTTATGGAAAAAGTGAACAAACCATTTTCCTATGAATATAATTTAAAGTGGAGGAATCATTCAAATCTTTCATGAAAAGAGTAAGGAGCTAGAGTAAGAAAGCTTATGGGACCACTTTGGTTTTAACAAAGACCTTAATTTCTATAGTCACTACCATCATAAGGAAACAATATAGAGGAGAGATGCTAAAGGAATTTATTCCTTTTATGGGGACACAATTAAAATAGTTAGATAATTTGGGTAAGCTTAAAAATGAAATATATTTAAACATTAAATCTATTTGTAATTTGGAGACATAAGTTACCTAATTGGATAAGAAATAATGTGAAAGATGTTAGCCTTCTAGTATAAGGTTAATCCCACAGATTGAGTGTATGCCATCAATATAAGGAGTGAAAAAGCACTTGATACTAATGCTAGTGAAAAGAATGAATTATAACTATTTAGAAGAATCAATAATCAACTGATGCCAATTTCATTGTTGATAGGTGCGTAATAAAATCACTACATGACAAAACGAGCATAAATCTTACCTATATCTGGTACTAGTAACATTATAGAGATAAGCGATAATTTAGATAGAACAAAATTAGCGCTAGTCTTACCTACATCTAATGTTAGTTTTTAGGAGGCATCTTGACCTTTTTTCAAGCCTTATAGGCCACCTATTCAAAAAATTTAGAAGTTAAAGAAGCAAAATATGAGAATAATTTTAAGAATTTCTTAGAGCTTTTTAAGAAGTTGCATATTAACATTCACTCTAACAAAGCATTAGCACAAATTCCATCATTAACAAAGTTTTTAAAGAAGATCATCTCCAGTAAAAGGCAACTTCAAGAGTATATAAAAGTGCATTTAACTAAGGAGTGTAATGGAATATTGTAAAATAAGTTACCTTTAAGGTTAAAAGATCTAGGGAGTTCTGTGATTCCTTGCTATTTTGGTACTGAAAATGATTATAACCGTTTATATGACTTAGGTGATAATGTTAATTTAATGCTTTTGTATCTTTTAAAAAAGTTTCGAATAAGAGAACTCAAGCCAATTACAATGTTACACTAGCTAACGAATGGATATATTAGGTGACCATATAAGGTAGTGAAAAACCTACTTATTAAAGTAGAATAACTTTTCTTTCTTTTAAGATTCTTAATAATGGATATAGAACATAACATATGGGTCCTTATCATCCTTAAGGGACCTTTTTTTTCTACTAGAGGGACAATAATTGATGTAGTTGAGGGTAAGCTAACACTAAGGGTGGGAGATAACAAGGAGGGGGGTTCGCTATATCCAAGAGTTTGAGAGGTCTTATTCTTGTTGTCAATGTCCCAAGGTTGATATCATTGACTCCATAATGCATACATCCTCTCTAAAGCTACTTAGAAGTGTGTTTAGCTTTAGGAAATAATGAAAAGGAGGAGGAGTCTACCATTATGGATTGTGATTTGAGGTTAAAATGGGAGAGCTATGGCTTGTGAGTTTTTTGAGCTTATGAGGATTTAGGAAAAAGAAAGCCTGAACATCTACTGTATACATATAAAGCATCTACACTTGAATTGAAACATTTATCTCCTAATTTAAGGTACACATATCTAGGGGATTATAATATATATCTTGTTATTTGATAGTTATAGTTTAGATTATATTTTAGTAGGTGTTTTGGTGTGCTTTTGGGTGTTGATTAAATGATTTGTGCATGTTTAGGTTTAGAATTATGTTAATGTGATGATGTTGTTTGTGTTTTTTAGTGTTTTGTGGTTTAGAGCATGATATTGGACTTTAAATTTATGCACTTAAGGTGTTTTGATGTGTTGGTTATCGTATGAACTTAGATGAAGAAGATTGAAGGAGGTTGGAGAAAGCTTGGACAAAAGGATCAAGGTCATAATTGTGATAGAAGGTCTCCCCTAGGGTCATGATCATGACACCCTTGTCATGATCATGACCGAAGAGGGTCACACTAAATCACAATCATGACACCATGTCACGATCGTGAATGAAGGTAATTTTCCTAAGGTCACGATCATGATCTTGACAAACGCTCACTGGACGTGGGGATCTCCTTCTATTTTGATATTTTGAGGGTCTTTTGGACTTTTTGGCTTGGGCAAAACCTAGTTTTTACTCTAAATGACAAATGAACTATATAAGAACACTAAATGACCTTAATAAGAATTAGCCTCCATTTTCTAAATTGAGAAAGATCATATGGAAGAGTAAAAAGGAGAGAAAAGAGAAGAGCGTCTGTTGCTGCCATCTAACGACTCCAACCCAGTCATTTCAAGTTCTTTTCTACTTTCTCTTTTTTATTTACTTCATCTTAATGTATGAATTGGGTTTGAAGATGTTGAACATGTTGGTGATGATGTTCTAATTTCATTGTGGGATTTATTCTTGAACTATTTTGTGACTTAATTACTTTTTATGTCAATGAAATATTTAGGTATTATGATGTTTATGATTTTTGCATACTTTGATAATAAATTATGAGATTGAATCGATAGTAATATGATTAGGTTAGGCAATGAGAATTAACAACCTAATAGATCATATAAATATCAAATCAATAATTATACAAAGAGAGATCTTTTGTAAGGACCTTATTATTTAATAGATCACCTAAGAAATAATTGGAGACATAGGTTATTTCTGTTAATTGAGAAATTTCAAAATTGTAATTTTGGATTCAATTAGGGGTTATTAATTAGGGTTTAATGATCAGATCTTGAAAAAGAATAATCAACCCTTTGGAATTCTAGGATCGATTCAAATTAGATCACAATGATGACAGAATGAATCCCATCTTCTCATAATTGTTTGATCTAGTCTTATTAGGATTTTTCATTTGTTGAATGGTTAGTGCGTTATTTTGATTTACTTATGTTAATTTTCGAATCTCAATTTCAATCAAACCATATTCAATTGCTTAATTTTCTATTTAGTTTTTTTCATTTTAATCACATTTTTATCACCCTAAACAAAGTTAGGATTTAATTAGTTTAGCTAATTCCTGGTGGGACCGACACCTCAACTACTACGCTTTATGATATATACATTTACATAACATTGATGGTTTTATATAAATAAAACTTACTCAACATTTTTATTTCTTCTTCTTTAATTATAGTAGGATAAGTTGCTTAGGGCTTTAAGAGAGCATAGGAACAAAAATTTCATAGACCATCTTTAATATTCGTAGGATTTGTCCATCTTTATACTTCTATGCAATCCCTAGAAAGGAAAATCACAAGCCTAGTATGGATAAATTTTTTTTCATAAACCATCTTTAATATTCGTAGGATTAGTCCATCTTTATACTTCTATGCAATCCCTGTAAAGGAAAATTACAAGCCTAACATGGATAACTAATGACACCTAATTTGTAAATTGAAAGAAGTTATGCATTCTAAAGTAATTAAACTTCTAGATATATGAATCAAATATTTTATCTCTAATAATTATTAGGTGAGTCTTGTGCAGGTTATACCAAATAAAATGGATATGATTTTTGTTACTAATGAGAAGGATGAGTTTGTTTCCGCTAGTAATGTCACAGGATGGAGGGTGTTCATTAATTATAGGAAATTAAATGTTGCCATTCAAAAGGATCACTTTCCTCTATCGTTCATTGTCAAATGTTAGAAAGATTGATAGGATGTGAGTTTTACTATTTCCTTAATGGGTACCTAAGGAAATAGTCAAATCTTAATTACATTGGAAGATCAAGGGAAAATGACATTTATATTCCCTTATGGCATGTTTGCTTATTAAAGGAAGTCTTTTAATTTATGTAATGCTCTAACCACTCTTTGATGTTGTATGAGGAGTGTCTTTTTTTAATATGGTGGAGAAATCAATTAAGGTGTTACAATAATATTAAGGTATTAATTTAATGCTTTGGAAAAAATTTCATTTCATGGTATAAGAAGATATTATGTTAGGACATAGTATTTACCGACATATGATAAAGGTGGATTAAGCTACAATAAAAGTTATTTTCCACTCTGATTTTAGTTTATACAATCAAGAGTTTCCTTGGAAATGATGGGTTCTATTGATGTTTTATACAACATTTCTCTAAATTTAACATCTTTTATATTAATTTTTACGAAAAGATGCTACTTTTGAATTCACTAATGAATTTCTTATTGCTTTTAATTAATTAAAGAAGTAACTAACTGCGACTCCTATTATGGTTATACATAATTGGAATATTCCTTTTAAGTTAACATAATATTAGTGATTATACAGTTGAGGATGTTTAGGCTAAAATAAAATAAGAAACTTTATGTTATGTATTATGCTATCTAAGCTCTTAATAAAGCATAGGTTAATTACTCTACCATTGAGATATAGACCAAATTAGCACTAGATATGAAACATGACTAGCGCCAGACTTATAGGACCCCGTTTTTGGAATCTAACTACGAGGTCATAAAAACGTGAGCTCAGATAAATTCTAATGAAATCTCCTTAACCATCTTCAGTTTATCTTTATGTCTCTGATACAAAAGTTGTTGGGTCCTTGGGTCCTAGCGGGTAGGTTCGCCACGACAAACTTTATGTTTCACCGTGACGAACAGAAAAGAACCCCTATGGAGACCCTTTGGGAAAAGTTAGAATGAAAGTAAGGTTAGGATAGATGGAGAAACCTAGGGAAAGGCTCCTGAGTGAACCCTTCTCGAAAGGGATTAGTACATCTTCGCCGCACACGAAGTCAAGCTTCTCGCCGCGGCATATTTATCTCAAGAGGAGCGGGCAAAAACTTTTGAAACTTCACCGCGGTAAAGTCAAGAAATTATCTTCACTGCGGTGAAGTCACTGCATGAAGGTAAAACACCTTCGGGTCGAATACACTACGGTGAACTCTTAACTTCGCCGTGGCGTAGTACAATCATTCACCGTGGCATAATTAACCCGAAGGGTTTTAGCTTCCATATGTTCTCCGCAGTGAACCGCCTTGCTTTTGAAGGGTTTTAGCTTCAAATCCCAAGTTTTCCTCCATGCTCACGTGCTCACGACTCCGATGTTGGACTCCGAAAATGGAGTCCAACAAGACTCATCTTTATTTTACGGAGAAAAATTGAGTAAAATCATTGTTGGTTACAACGCATGTCATAAATTGTTTACATAATGGCCAAAAAAGAGAAAAAAAGTATAATAAGATCAACACTAATTTAAATGTGCAATAGGCAAAAATTTTCAAATAAAAATTATGAGAATTTGAGATTCTTCACGTTCAAGTCATTTAGAACTCTATTTTTAGATACTTGTACCAGAATTGGGGGACTTTTTTAAAAACTTCTTTTAGACTATTATCCAACTTTAGGGAGATTCTTATAGAGTTTCTTGGTTTTTCATTTTTCATAGTACTGAAGGAAGATTGAGAGCAAGATTGAAGAAGCCTAGTTATATTTTCTATTCACTCTTTCCTTTATGCTTTTCTTTATGTTGATCTTTATTTTATTTTCTAGTCTTTAGCATCTTTAGGGATAGAAACTTTAATTAGGGTTAGGAAAATATCTTTTATGGATTTTTTTCAGTTATTAACACATGATTTGGTTATTGTTTGATTAAGTTCGTTCTCTTTGTTCTTAATCTTAGATTTATGTCTAATCACTATAAATTCAATCATTTAGACTGTATGAAGGATCAATAGGTTCTTCATTTAAGAATTAGAAGAAAAAACACTTTAGTTCTAGAGATTGACAATATCTTAGATTTTAGTGATAACTATGTAGATTACTTATAATTAATATGTTTGATTTTATTAAATTATGTATCAATAAATGGTATCTAGTTAGCTATACCTATATGCCTTAATAGAGAGTATACATATATTAGATTAGTTGTTATTTTAACCTAGATAGTTAATTATGTATAAAAACTTGAATTCCATATAAGTAAATCCCAAGGATAATTTTTAGCTTATTGACCTTTCCTCTTAGTTGTTTATTCTGTTTTCTTTATATTAGAGATTATATTTTCAAATCAATTCTTTACTTTTTTTAGCTTTCTAGCTTAAATGAGATTAATAAAGTTAATGTCTAGTTCTCTATGGGATTGATAATTTGGAATTGCTTTAACTTTATTTAGTTATCTATGATTAACTCTATATGCTTGCAGATTAAATGTCTAACAATTAAAATAAACTTTTTGCCTTTTAATTTGATGTAGGAAAACAAAAACCCCTATTGAGCTTTGAGTTTGAAATAAGCTAACACACCTCTAAAAAGAAAGTTAGAGATCTCGAAGTTATTCTAGCAGGGACATTAGTATGCTTAAGTAAATAAATGTTTTTAGGTATATTGTATAGACTAGTAAAGTATGGAATGAATCTTTTACCTCATTTCTTTATATGTAAGGAAAATTAAGTAGTTAAATGTTGATATAATTCTACCTCTTTTCATATCATCCATCTTATTTTATATGATCAAATAAGATTAGGGGAAGTCAATGTTGATCTAAGATCCTTAGGTCTTAGTTTAAGTAAAATCTTCTTATTGAATCATCCTTATAGCATATGTTTGATTTTTAACCTATTAGTTTACCACCTTACTTAGATGTACGAGGCCTAAGAAGCTTTTTAAATATTGAATTTATATTTAATGTGAATCATTTCTCCCTAATTTCTGTATATAAATATAATATAAGTGAAAGTTTCTCATTAAACCATGGTCCCTACTCTTCTAATTTAATTTACCTATATTTTAAAAAATATATGTGACTTTATTTTGGAAGGCTATATAAGTTTAATTTGAATGCTTGTGACCCCATCATCACATTCATATGTTAGCTTTACCTTATACCAATAGGGGTAAAGAGGTTCAAATTGTTTTTGAGGTATTATTGCAATTCTTGTTTGGCTTTAAAAAAGATTGTAAAGTTCTTCCAATGTAATTAACATTGGTGGCAAAGGTTCCTTCTTATTTTTCCCACCTCTTTGATATTGTTTTCCTTAATGTTATTGTAGTTAATGACCATATTAGCCCTATTGCTCTTAAGTGTAATTCATAGTAGGATCATAGCTATGACGTGGTTGAGGATTTGGTTATTATACGATAGAAGGTGGCTTGAATGGTGGAGAATAATTGAGGTGTTCGTGAGCAAATTCCATATGAGGAGCATATATCATTGGTAGATGATGGACTTAAGGATATAAATATGGAAACTAGGGAGGTAGTAAAATGATGTACTCTTAAATTGTTATGTTGAGCTTCCTCTTCAATTAGAGATTTCCATTTTCTCATCCTTTTAAACTTAAGCTCTTTACCATTTGAGCTATTTTTTTCCTTAGTTCCTCCAACCTATACTTTTCTAGCTATGATTGCTCCATTGGTTTACTCTTGGACCTCATGAGATAAAATTTTTTCTTATATATTCTTTTAGCATTCCTCTTTGGAGTTATAATTTGTTCAATTAATTACCTATAAGATAAAAGCATTTAATTGTGCAACTATATAAAAAAAATGGACATTTAAATAACATATAAACATAAGGAGCTGGAAAACTTAGACAACTTGACTTGCCCAAGTCTTTATCTATCATTATCTAAAATTAATTCTTCATTACATTCAAAGAAAAGATGACCAATTCGAATCCTATCGTTCGCACAACCCATTCAGTTAACACCATTTATGGACAAGATTTCATATTTTTCTCTCTTCTTCCTTTAGGCTTGTACTAAGACATCACTCTATCTCAGTTTTATTTAGTGATAGATTTATAAGTCATGTAATCAAAACTCTAAATATCTTTTGTTTATAAGTGCCCATATTAGAGGAAAAATCATAAAAAGAAAAGGTAAATTCCAAAATATAAGAATTCATAATTAAAAATACTAAAATCCAATAAAATTGAAAATAAAATAAAAAGTGAAATTAAAAATGATTTTTAATAACCTTTTTTTAAATAAGTATCCTATTAATATAAGATCATTATGTGATTTAAAAGAGCTATCTAAAAGAAACTACCATATAACTTATTAACAAAATTCATGATGAAAAAAATGTAAGGCTTAAAAAAGACATGTTATTTGCCTTTAATGTATCATAAGGTTTAACATCCCCTAAAGGTTGGCAAAAGGATGGATTTTAACATGACTAATGCATTAGAGTCCAAAATAATTAGTATAAACTAAGATTATTCCTCCCATCTTCTCATAGTTTAAATCTTAAAAGGAAGAAAGATTGTATGTTGATAGATGAATCAAATCTTCTTAACCTCAGTCTTAAAGGGTAAATTACATGTTTGGTTTTATTGTATAGATAAAACGTGTAAGTGTATAGATAATTTTCCAAAAATAAGAATTTATAAGACAATACCAAAAACCAAGAAAATTGAAAACAAAGCTAAAAATGTAATTAAAAATAATTTTAATAATTTTTTAAAAAGAAAATGAGAATCCCACTAATCTAAGAATGTTGCATAATTTAAAATAAACTACCTATAATTTATTGAAATTATGAATAACAACAAAAAATAACAAGATACGAGGCTTAAAAATACATGTTATTTCCCTTTAATGGACCTAATGTTTGACATCCCTAAAGATTGATCTTACGAATGAGCTTTTAGGCTGACTAGTGCACTCATTTTAAGGGATAATGTTTCATCAATAAGGATTAGATGAACCTTTAAAAAGAGATTACTCTAAAATGACTAGTATGAATTAGATCATTCCTTCCATCTTCTTGTAGTTTGAATCCTTAGAAGAGGAAATGATGTCTGCGGACAAATGAATCAAATCTATTGGACACCATCTTACCCTTAAATCTAAAAGGTAAATTATATGCTTGGTTTTAATGCAAATGTAATTTCCAAAGCATAAAATTTAGATTTAAAGCATTTAAAAAAAATTGAAAATAAAATAAAATAAAATAAAATAAAATTAAAATTAAAAATTAAAATTGAAATTGAAATTATTTTTATTAACTTTTATCAAACAATAGGAATCCTACAAATATAAGAATATTACATAATTTAGAAGAAAAATTGAAAAGAAAATTCCCCCAATTTATTGAATTATACATGATGACAAAAAAAAGATGTAATGCTTAAAAAAAAGACATTGTCCCCTTTAATGTATGGTAAAGCTTGGCATATACTAAAGATTGTGATTACGGATGAGCTTTAAGTTGAGTAGTGCACTCAATTTAAGGGTGATGCTATATCGCTGTGTTGGTTTATGCCCTACAGCCAATCACTTTGGTTGTAGTTTAGTGACAAATTATTTAAAAGGCATTCTTTATCTTGTACATGTTTAGATGTATATGATAAAGT
>JAOQMP010000005.1:10980434-10990567 GCA_027563575.1 Erythroxylum pedicellare | reverse complement strand
ATAGGATATGTACTTGAATATTCTTGAATGTTTGGGTATGTACCTTGTGGTAGTGGGATGTTACATTTTTTGTATCAAAGTATAGTTTGGCGTCTTTAGGGACAAATATAAGTTGGGATATGATAAATAATGAGATATTTAGGTAGTGATCACACTTTTGTTTGTTATAGGTCAGCTTCCATAGGAGATCAAATTGGAGAGTCAGCTGACGTGGAGTCTGTAGGAGCCAATTTAGAGTCTCCTGTACCTGAGTTTGCTCAAATGCCTCCGAGAATTCCTGTGAGGTGAGAAAGAAGATACGATAAATTGAGAAAGTAGGGGGATATGGACTTCTACAGAAGTACAGACCCAGCTGAGGCAGAAGGGTGGTTAGAGAGAACTGAAAGAGTGTTCGACCAGATAGAATATGAATCAGATGAAAGATTTGATTATGCGGTCTCACTATTGCAAGGTCCCGCATACCAGTGGTGGAAGACTATTTCAGGTAGTACTACTAGACCTTGTAGTTTGACCTTGGAAGATTTGTCTGAGAGTGTTCCAAGAGAGTTACATGCCGAAGATTTACATGGATCAAAAAATGAAAGAATTTTTAGACCTGAAGCAAGGCAGACTCACAGTGGCAGAGTATGAGATAAAATTCAATGAACTAATAGGATATGCAACTGCATTGATCCCAACAGAGGAAGATAAATGTAGACGGTTTGAGGACGGTTTGAACATGGAGATCAGAAGGAGATTGAACATTTCTAATTTGGGAAGTTTCATAGAATTCTGAGCGACCTCAATCAGAATTGCAAAGTTGTTGAAGGATGGTCAAGGAGAGCACAGACAGGAGGTTAGAGGTAAGAGGCAAGATTAATCTCAGGCTAATTCTGGCAGAAGCTTCAGAACATATTGTCTCGATTCCAGTCTAGATCGAGACAATTTGGATCTAATCAAGAAGTGGATTTGTTTGGTCTGGGAGAGGTAGAGGACAAATATCCTCCAACCAGTCTCAACAACTGCCTGAGTGTGAGTACTGTGCTAAAAAGCATGGTGGTGAATGTTGGAGGATAACGGGAGCTTGTTACCGTTGTTGTTCTGTAGACCATATGATCAGAGATTGTCCTGAGATGTTAGCACCACATTCTGGAATTAGAGGAGGAATAGTGACTGAGACAAAGGTTTAGCAGAATAGAGTTAACAGAGCTACACAAAGAGGTAGAGGTAGAGGCAGGACTCAGTCAACAGGGCCAGTGTTAGGACTAAGGTGCGGAGTAACTAGCTACAATCTCAGGCTAGGGTCTATGCCATCACCAGACCGGAGGCACATAACTTCCCAGATATGGTAGCAAGTATGTTGAATATTTTTCATTTTGAAGCATATGCATTGGTAGATCCAGGATCGACACATTTATTCATCACACCGCATTTGGCATTTAGATTACATTATGAGCAAGAGATACTGAAATGTGGGTTAGAGGTGAGTACTCTAGTGGGAAGTACAACAGTGGTTGGTGAGGTATGTAAAAGATGTATAGTTTGGATTGATCAGGCAGAGTTAGAAGTTGATCTGATTATCTTACAGTTAAAGGAAATTGATGTAATTCCTGGCATGGATTGGCTTACAGCTAATCGGGTTGTAATGAATTGCTACACCAAGGAAGTAGTTCTTGAATCTCCTAATCAGCCGAGAGTGGTGTATCGAGGAGTTAGTTAGGCGATGCCAGCTCAACTAATTTCATTAATGAGTGTGCTGAGAGGTGGATGTGAGGCTTATCTGGCCCACGTAGTTAACACTCGGAATGAACAAACCATTCAGGATATTCCAGTTGTAAGGAATTTTCTGGATGTGTTTCTTGTAGAATTACTGGGTTTGTCCCCAGAAAGGGAGATGAAGTTTACTATAGACATTATTCTAGGTACCGCTCTTATATCAATACCCCCATATAGGATGACACTTGTAGAACTAAAGGAGTTGAAAGCCCAGTTACAAGAGTTGTTAGATAAAGGTTTCATTAGGCCTAGTGTGTCACCTTAGGGAGCTCCGGTACTGTTTGTAAATAAGAAGGATGGAACTCTGAGATTGTGTATTGATTACCGACTGTTGAATCGGATCACAGTTAAGAATAAATACCCATTACCAAGGATTGATGATTTATTTAATCAGTTACAGGGATTTTAAGTGTTCACAAAGTTAGACTTGACATCGGGATATTACTAGTTGAAAATAGCTAAGGCTGATATTCCCAAGAGTGCATTTAGAACCAAATATGGGCACTTCGAGTTTTTGGTGATGCCGTTCGGTTTGACTAATGCTTCGGTAGCTTTCATAGCATTGATGAATAAGGTATTTCAACCTTATTTAGATCGCTTTGTGATTGTTTTTATTGATGACATTTTAGTATACTCGAAGTATAGAGAGGATCATGCTGCACATCAGAGATTGGTTCTCTAGATAATGAGAGAAAAACAGGTTTATGCCAAGCTCAGTAAGTGTAAATTCTAGCTTAATCAGGTGGTATTTTTGGGTCACATAGTGTCTGAACAGGGTATTCAGGTGGACCCAAAGAAAGTAGATGCAGTGATAAAGTGGGAGGCTTCGAGGAATGTGTCTAAGATCTGGAGTTTCCTTGGATTAGCTGGTTATTACAAAAGGTTTATCGAGGGGTTTCACTGATCTCAACCCCTTTGACAAAACTTCTGAGAAAGAATGTGGCTTTCAGATGGAGTGATGATTGTAAAAGGAGTTTTGAGGAGCTAAAGTATCGGTTAACTACTGCACCTATGTTAGCTATCCCATCGGGTTCTGGAGGTTATGTTGTGTACAGTGATGCATCACATCAGGGCTTAGGATGTGTACTAATGCAGTATGATAAAGTAATAGCATATGCATCGAGACAGTTGAGGGCTTATGAATTTAATTACCTAGTATATAATTTGGAACTCGCTGCAGTGGTATTTGCTTTAAAAATTTAGAGACACTATCTGTATGGAGAAACTTTTCAGGTGTTCATTGATCACAAAAGTTTGAAATATCTATTGATCTAGAAAGAGTTGAATATGAGACAGAGGAGAGGGATTGAATTGTTAAAAGATTATGATTGTACCATTGAGTATCATCCTGATAAAGCTAACATGGTAGCTGATGCATTAAGTCAGAATTCTAATAGCAGTGTGGATCAAGTATAGTTATCGAGGTTACCAAGCCTGGTTCAGTAGAGAGCATTGAATGTTGAATTAAATCTGGAGCAAAATGATACATTGATAACCACATTGAAGTTGAGACCTGTGTTGCTTGAAGGAATTAAAGAGGCTCAAAGAAGAGATCCAAACTTAATGATGATAATTGAGAAGTTGAAAGTGAAGCTGGATTCTGAATTTGAAGTTAGAGATGATACATTGTGGTTAGGGCAAAGAATATGTGTGCCCGATGTTGATAATTTGAGGAAAATTTTTTTGGAGGAAGCCCATGTAGCAGCTTATGTTATGCATCCTGATACCACCAAGATATATAATATGTTGAAACAACATTACTAGTGGCCGGGAATGAAAAAGCAGGTAGCAGAGTTCGTTTCTAAATGTATAACTTGCCAGCAGGTTAAGGCTGAGTATCAGGCTCCTGTTGGAAAATTACATTCGTTACCTATTCTGGAATGAAAATGGGAACGAATCATGATGGATTTTGTTATGGGTTTGCCTAGGACTTCGAGGCAACATGATTTCATTTGGTTCATTGTTGATAGACTGACCAAATTGGCTCATTTCTTACCAGTGAGGGAAAATTATTCATTAGATCAATTGGCTCGGCAATATGTAAATGAAGTTGTGAGATTGCATGGGGTTCTAGTGTCTATTATGTCGGACAGGGATCCTCAATTTACCTCAAGATTTTGGGTAGCCTATAAGCAGCTTTAGGTATAAAGCTGAATTTCAATACTACATTTCATCCTCAGATAGATGGTCAGAGTGAGAGAACGATTAAGGCTGTTGAGGATATGCTCAGAGTTTGTGTTTTGGAGTTTCAAGGAGCATGGGATCAGTATGTGGCTTTGATTGAATTTGCTTACAATAATCAGTATCACAGTAGTATCGGTATGGCTCCTTACAAGGTGTTGTATGACAGGAAGTGTCGTTCGCCTCTATATTGGGATGAAGAGGGTCTAAGAATTGTCGAAGGCCTCAAGTTGATTTAGGATACCGTTGATAAGGTAAAATTGATTCGTAGCAGAATTAAAGTAGCACAAGATAGAAGAAAAGCTATGTGGATTAACACAGACGAGATATGGAGTATCAGGTTGGTGATAGAGTATTTCTGAGAGTATCACCATGGCGAGGTGTACTGAGATTTGGCAAGAAGGGTAAGTTAAGTCCGAGATATATTAGTCCATATGAGATAATTGAAAGAATTAGACCATTGGCTTATAAGTTAGGCGTACTTTCGGAAATGACTCAGATACATAATGTGTTTCATATGAGTATACTTAAGCAATATCGATCAGATCCAACTCATGTGATACCAACCCAGGAGATTGAAGTCTCTAGTAATTTGAGCTATGTTAAAGAACCTGTGAGGATAATTGGCTATTAGAGTAAACAATTGAGGAACTGAGTGATCCTAATGGTGAAAGTCCTTTCAAAGAATTATTCAAGTGAGGAAGTCACCTGGGAAACGGAGGAGCATATGAGGAATCAGTACCCCTACCTATTTGATTATTCAGGTAAGAATTTCGAGGACGAAATTTTTGTTAGGAGGGGAGAATTGTAACATCCCATTACCCATGTTAGGGCTAGAATTGTGATTTATAGGAAATTTCTGAGAAATTAGGAAAATGCACATTGTAACAACCCAGTTCACCCACTGAAAGGAGAACGAAGCACTCTTTATAAGGGTGTCCCTCGTAGACGCGTTTTCATCCCTTTCCTCCGGGTCAGAAGGGGAAAAGCAAAATCGTGCGGGCCGAAGCCCAAAGCAGACAATATCTACAAGTGGGTGAACTGGGCTATTACAATTGGTATCAGAGCCAGTACCCAAACGATATGCCAGCAAGGACATCTGGCCCCCTAAGGGGGGAGGATGAAGGATCATTGCCATCCCATATCGACTGGAAAGGAGAACAAAGCACTCTTTATAAGGGTGTGGAAACCTTTCCCTTGTAGACTCGTTTTCATCGCTTCCCTCCAGGTCAAAAGGGGAAAAGCAAAACCGTGCGGGTTGAGGCCCAAAGTGGACAATATCTGCAAGTGGGTGAACTGGGCTGTTACAATTAGTATCAAAGCCAGTACCCAAGTGATATGCCAGCGAGGACATCTGGCCCCCTAAGGGGGGAGGATGAAGGATCATTTCCATCCCATATCAACTGGAAAGGAGAATGAAGCACTCTTTATAAGAGTGTGGAAACCTTTCCCTTGCAGATGCATTTTCATCCCTTCCCTCCGGGTCAGAAGGGAAAAAGCAAAACCGTGAGGGCTGAGGCCCAAAGTGGACAATATATACAAGTGGGTGAACTGAGTTGTTACAGATATTATTTTCCAACTCTTCAAACTTTGCTTTCTTTTGGAAGTATAGGTGTTCAACTCTGCAGTGGCGAGTCGGAGGGGGTGATCTCAACTCAGGTAAGCTTCTTAAATCGGTATAATTCCATCCTTTATATATATAAATCTCCATAAAATAACAAACTATATGTTGATAACAAGGATCTGGTGGGACAACGGTGTTCCTTCAAGCATAATGTGACCAAGCAAAAAGCATATCTGAGAAAGTCCTTTCCTTTCCAACAGATGAGTCTAGACCACCTATACTTTAGTATTTTTTGTGAGTAGGTGAATGAATAATCTGCTAGAATCCAGGAACTTTTAAGTAGGAGAGATCACTAATTTTCTAAATTGTTCTGAACTGAACCCAAGCTGTATGAAACTTTTTTTAGTAACATGAACTAGGAATAGACAGCGAGGACTATATTCTCCTTATGAGAGCCATTCCTCTGCTATAGTGTAGTTTCAACTGATTTGTAATCAATTGTTATCATATGCTAAAAATAATGAGTTCTATAAGAGAGAATAGAGAATTAGATTTCTCTTTAAACCTTCTATTATTCCTCCCATTCCAAACTGCTTAAGCATATGTAGCAACCGAGACCATTATAATGGCCCTACCATATTTAGAAATATGTAGATGAGATAACTCCAATAGGATGTTAGAGAGTCTACAATAGTTAAACCCAAGGGCACATAGTTTAGAGATTTTAGCCCAAATCTCTTTAGATAAAACACACTTGAAAAAGAGATGGTCTCTAGTTTCATCCTTTAGGTTACAAAGAATACATATCTTAGAGGAGGATAGGAACTTCAGCCTATCCAAAATGCTGAGTCTATTCAACATACCTTGTTCCAAAATAGGGGATACCATCCTACTCTATTAGTTGTCCCATCCCTAACTTTTTTTCTTCCCTTATAGTTATTTCTAAAACTAGAATCCCATTCTATAAATAAATATATCTCTTTAAGGATTCTAAATTACGGAATGGGCAAGAGTCTAATATCATCTGATGATAACATCCAAATTCTATTTCTAATTATTTCATGGAGTTTAGTTTCTTAAGGAACCTCTCCAATAGAGTTCTTGCCAACTGATTATGAATTAAAGCTCCTTGTCTTGTCTAGTTGTCATATCATAAGGAAATTCTTTCCTCTGCTTTTATTTGACAAGTTATGTACTGTTGAACTTCTTCCTTCATTATAAGAATTTGGTTAAAAGATCAAAAGTAACTGTCGTAGATTCTTAGAGCCTAAAGAGTCTCACCTTTTAATATATAGATGCGAATCCATTTGATCCACTTTGATCATTTTTCGCTTAGGAATCTCTAAATCCTCTTGGTTATAAGTAATATGTTTTTCTTGCTGATTAACTCCAGTCCTAATCCTCTTTTCTCGGTTGACAGATATTATTCCAACTAACTTTTGCTATTCCTTTCTTACCATTTCCTTGCCCCTATAGAAATTGCTTCGTAAGTTTTTCAATTGTTTTAATAAGCCCTTTGGAGATAAATAGGGAGGAACACTAGTAAGTTTGCATTGACATTATTACCAACTTCAAAAGCTGAAGTTTCCCTTCATAGGATATGGCTTTATTAGTCCATGACCCCAATCTTTTCTAGATTTTTTCTATTAATGGGATACATTCACAAAACCATAACCCCTTAGATGAGATAGGAATGCTCAAATATAAAAGAGGAGGATCTTTGATTTCCATACCCGTAGCTAGAGACAAGGCATTAGAAAGGTGAGAAGCACTTTTGGAGAGCATGAAATAACTTTTATGGAGATTGATACTCAAACCTGACATCTCCTTAAAAGAATTGTGAGTACTCATCAAAAGAGAGATCGAATGAACATTAACCTTGCTTAGAAGAATAAGAACCTCTGCAAAACATAAGCTTGCTAGAGAAAGCTTCTTACATTTGGAATGGTATCTGAATCTACAGTCCTTTGAAGTGTTATCTTTCAACATTTGAGTAAGAACCTCCATATAAATTAGGAATAGGTAAAGGAACAAAGGATCCCCTTGCCTAAGTCCTTTTTGACCTTTAAACATCTCTGTGGGGCTCTCATTTATCAATATTTCATAAGAAGCAGTAGTAATGGATTCTTGAATCTACTTTATGAAACTATGGGGAAATTTCATAACCTCCATAGTTTGTAATAGAAAACTCTAGTTCATACTATCAAAAGTTTTCTGTAAGTCCACTTTAATAGTACAATTTTTAGGGCTTTTGCTACAATTATGACTTTTTCAAAAACTCCTTCACTAGAAGAATATTATCCCCAATATCTATGTTGCTCATAAAAGCTCCTCGATTGTCGCTGATGAGTAAGTGTAAAACCTCTTGCAGCCTATTTGCCAAAATCTTGGCGATGATCTTATAGAGGAAATTAGTATAAGAAATAGGTCTAAATTTAGTCCAGGTGTCTTGTTAATCTCCTTAAGCAGTACACCTTTTAGGAAAAACTTATGCACAATATCCTTAACTAACCTGCCACACTACTTCAAGTTTTTTAGTAAAAGACCCCATTCAAACCATTAGGTCTCTATGCCTTAGAGCCATTCATATTAAAAACGACCCTCTCTATTTCAAGAATTCTTGCTAAAACAAACTGCCTAAAATCGTCTGAACCGAGTAGGATTTTGAATTCATTGCTTCCTTAACAATTCCATTTTGTCCAAACACAACCTCACCAGCGTCAGTTTTAATGGAATTGATTATGTTTAATTCCTTCGATCTAACACTGAATTAAAGAAGAACTTAATGCATCTATCCCTATCCTTTATCCAAGTAACTCTGGATCTCTGCTTCAATAAAGAACATTGATTATCCACCAGTATCAAGTAGTTCTTAAGGGCTTCCTTTTTAGTTGTGGCTAGAGTACCATCTATGGGATTATCTGCCAATGATTTCTGAATGACTAAAAGTTTATCTCTAGTTGTTTTTATCTCCTTAAAGAAATTCTAACATCTCTTTAAGTTAAGGGTCTTTAATTCCTGTTTAATAAACTTGAGGTTTTGGAGGCAAATGTACACACTCCAAACCCTTCATTATTGCTTCTTGAAACCCCTCCATATTTACCAGAATTTTGTTAAACCTGAATGGATGATGGATTCTGGTAGTAGTAAACAAGTTATCAATCCTTATAGGAGTATGATCGAAAATTCCAAGGTCTAGGAATTTTGTCGAGCTTCCTGAGAAAGTATTTAGCCATTACATAGTAACCATTGCCCTATCCAACTTTTTTCCTAATGTGCCAAATAGAGCTTTGTTTGTTTGACCAAGTGAACCTATGGCCTTTAGATTTTAAATCTGTAAATTCCACCTCTTGCATACAATTGAACATATCAGAAGAATAGTTGAGTAAGTTACAATTTCCTTCCTCTTCTGATCTAAATGGAGTAATGTTAAAGTCACCATTAACTAACCATAGAGCATTAATCGAATCCTTAATTCTTCGTAGAGAATTCCAAAGTTCGGTTCTTTGAAACAGTGTTAAAACTACAAACAAATTTAGTTACAGCACAAGAATTTTCCATTTTGAAGTAGAGCTTAGTGTGAATAAACTGCTGACTTGATTCCAGAACCTTCAACTCCAAGAATTCACCATTATAAGCAATAATAATCCTTCCATGGGCATGACTTTGGTGGTTTGTAAGAAACTGTCATTTGCTACCCAAACAACATTGTTTATTCATATTAACTTCTCTAATTTTAGTTTCCAAAAGACAAAAAATCAGAAGCTTTTCCTTTAGAACAAAATCCCTTATTGCATTAAGCTTGAAAGGTTTATTTATTACAAGGACATTCTATATAATTAGATTCACAAGAGATTACTTTTCCCTTTGGAGCCTTTCCTATTGCTTCTGTTACTTTTTCGAGAGATAACCTGATCAAACAGCTCCTCTTGAGAAACTCCATTATGCAGATCAACCTTCTATAGGCTTGGTTTATTCTGTTTGGGATCAAGAACTCCTTCACTTAGATTAATTCCACCAGTTTCCAATACATTCTCCCCCTTATTCATTAGTGACTTATTTAGGTCACCCGATGGATTCTGAAGAGCTCCTTCCTACTAGTCTAAATTTGGATTACTCTCCTCAAGAATGCTCTCCCCATTTATAGGAGAATCATTATTAACTTGAATAGGTTCACGATTTTCAGATATTTGTTCTGCCTTCTTATATTCTTTACTGTCTTTCGAAATATACGTTTCCATACTCATCACCTCCCAATAGTCACTTTTAGTGAAGACTCTTCCCGTAGGTTTCTATTCTTTACCTTGCACTTTAAGAGACGGTTTCCATTAGTATGTTACCATAACTTTATCCTCTCTAAGAGAGTGTTCATTTGCCAACCTTAGGATAGAGATGTTATCTTTCATTTCCTTAGAAATATCTATATTCACATCTAACCGAGCAAATCTTACCCTTTTCCTCAATGCAGTGCTTTCATCTATACATATTGGTTTTTCCAAGTAACTAGCTAGCATACCTTTGGTAGTCCAATATTCTAAAGGAATGTTGTGAATATTCACCTATAGAGGAATGTTCTTCATTATGATTTTTTCTAATTCCGTGCTCGGTTGCCAATTTTGAAGAAACAAAAGGA
>JAOQMP010000005.1:10965831-10980334 GCA_027563575.1 Erythroxylum pedicellare | reverse complement strand
ATAGAGGAATGTTCTTCATTATGATTTTTTCTAATTCCATGCTCGGTTGCCAATTTTGAAGAAACAAAAGGAGTTGAGAGAAGGCTTCTTCAATTACCTCTTAAGCTTCCAATTTTGAAGAGAAGGTAAATATTAAGTTATTCTCCTTAATTAGCATTACCTACATTAGACTTTTCCCTTTCTTGTTCCTCTGAGTCTATGCTTTTATCATTGGAAAAGTAGCTTTTTGTCTAAAAAAAAATCCAACAAGAGTAGCTTCCCATATCCAGGCTCCTTTTTGTAGAATATTTAAACTAGGAGCCAATATTAACTTTCCTTCTATCTCCACAAGTGGACTGAAAATTAAGAAAGAATCAGCGTTATCTCCCATGACTTGTTTCTATGTCTTCCTAGGCCCTCTAGCAATGTTATCGACGGTAGGTATAGAAAGTTTGGGAAGAATGACAAAGGTTGAGGGAGAGATAGTTGTAGACAGGGATGAATAACAAGGATGAATTGTAAAAGATTGAGAAGGGGAGGAGGATTTAGAGAGGAGATTCGAAGAAGTAGCTGTTTTAAAGGTAGTAGATAATGGTAGAAAATCAATCTCTATTTTAAACTTTAGAAACTAATTTAATATTTTGATCTTTTGTTTTACAGGCCATAGAAAAAGGAAGAAAGCTGAAAAGGAAATAGAGTGCTATGTTACTCGGGTGGAGGATAGTGACACCAACACTTAATAACACCTTTCGGAAGCCAACAATATCCTACTACTCGACCATCCTGTTCCAAAATGATCCCATCAAACACAAACATCGTAACTCACTTGTTGAACTTCTCTTTGGAGTTTGTCAATTTGATTACATTAAACTCAAAAATCCCAGCTCATGTCGTCTTTTACTTCCCAGAATTAGTGCCTTTTTGTGTCTTCACTTTTCTTCTTTCCCAAGAATGCTTCAATCGCTCGACGAAATGCCTCAAAGAGGAGAATGTTGTCCCAAGAACAATATCAACGTGCTTCTTGAACTCCTTAGTTACTCCGATTCGAGGCCTTACATAGTAGCTGTCATGATTGCGCATTCCTTGGCAATCAAGATTGGTACTATTTCTCACTTGCCAATAGCCACGTCTCTTCTTTCTTATTACTCTAGAGCTGGAAATTTTGGTTCTTCCTTGGCTTTGTTTGACGAAACTTGCAAGAAAGACACAATCTTTTGGAATGCTATGCTTACTGCGTGTATTGATAATCACTGTTTTCAACGGGGCCTTGATTTCTTTGTCTATTTGATGGAGGAACAAAGTGGGTTCGATTCAACGAGTCTATTACATGTCGTATCTGCATTGTCCCACCTAAATAGCTTGCAAAATGGACGAATTATTCATGGCTTCAGCTTCAAGACTGCGATGCTGTTTTTAGATAATAAACTTTACAACGGTTTCATAGACATGTATGCCAAATTGAGAGACTTGAGCTCTTCCGAACTTCTGTTTGTAGAGATGGAACACAGAGACATTGTTTCTTGGAATTCTGTAATGACTGGATGTCTTCATAATGATTATCCAGAGAAGACCTTGTGGTATCTTAGGGAACTGACTCATTCTGGTGAAAGAGTTGATCATACAAGTTTGTCCAGCGCTATTGCTGCATCTACTTCTTTGAGCGATATAGGTTGTGGTGAAGCCATTCATGGATTGGCAGTTAAAGTGAGTTGTGAAAATGGCTTGCAGATTTCAGTATCTAATTCTCTAATATCATTATATTCTCAATTTGGAGATGTTGCGACTGCAGAGATTGTGTTTGGCAGTATGCAATATCAGGATGTTGTCGCATGGAATGCAATAATTAGTGGATTCGCTTCAAATGGAATGGTTTTGAAAGCATTTGATACTCTGTACGATATGCATTTGTTTGAATCTCCTAAACCTGATTCTGTTACCATGGTGTGCATTATTCCACTTTGTTCCGAATTGATGCTATTGAAAGAAGGGAAATCAGTTCATGGATATGTAATTCGCTGCCTCTTTTCATTGGATTTGTCAGTGACAAACAGTCTGATTGACATGTACATGAAATGTAATAGTGTTGGGAAGGCTGAGCTTTTGTTCAGTACTGTCCCAACTAGTGACTTGGTCTCATGGAATACGATGATCTCAGGGTATTCCAAAAATGGTCACAATAAAGAAGCTAAAATATTATTTAAGGAACTGCTTAGTAGCTGTTTGCACTTGAATTTGTCAACTTTGTTTGCCATTCTTTCTTCCTGTAGTTCCCATGAAGGACTGAAGTTTGGTAAATCAATTCACAGTTGGCAATTAAAATTGGGATTTGCTAGTAACATTCTTGCAGTGAATTCCCTGATGCATATGTATGCTTGTTGTGGGGACTTGGTGTCTGCTTTCTCTTTGCTGCAGATGATTATTTCCACAGCAGATGTTGCTTGTTGGAATACGATAATCGTAGGGTGCACAAAAATATTTCAATTCCAAAAAGCCTTGGAAACGTTCAATCTAATGAGGCTCAATAGCAGCATAAAACCAGACACTGTTACCTTTGTCAATGTCATATCAGCTTGTGGAAACCTTCTCTTGGTTTCTAAGGGGAAAGCTATTCATGCACTTACTCTTAAAACTTCTGATGGATTAGATACTTCAGTGCAGAATGCTTTGATTACTATGTATGGAAGATACCAAGATGTTGAGAGTGCTAGATTGGTGTTTAATTTTTGTACCAACCGCAATTTATGTTCATGGAATTGCTTGATCTCAGCTTTATCTCAAAACAAGAGTGGAAGAGAAACACTTGAGCAATTTCTTCATCTTGAGCTTAAACCCAATGAGATCACCATTGTTGGAATTCTCTCAGCTTGCACTCAGCTTGGAATTCTAAGATATGGAAGACAAATTCATGGATATACATTAAGGAACGGATTCCAGTATAACTCCTTCATATCAGCTGCCTTCGTGGAGATGTACAGTAGCTGTGGAAGATTGGATATTGCTATCAAAGTTTTCAGAAGCTCCCCAGAAAAGGCAACGGCTGCTTGGAATTCTATGATAGCTGCATATGGATACCACAGTAATGGCAGAAAAGCGATTAATCTCTTCCAGGAAATGCTAAAGTCTGGACTTCGACCAACCAAAAGTACTTTTGTAAGCCTTTTATCAGCTTGCAGTCATTCAGGACTTGTGGAAGAAGGCATGTGCTATGTGGATAGTATGTTGGAGGAATACGGAGTAGAACCTGTCACTGACCATCATGTTCATATTGTGGATATGCTGGGACGATCTGGAAAGCTCCAGAAGGCTTTTAGCTATATTAAGCAGCTACAGACCTCACCAGAACCGGGTGTGTGGGGTGCCCTGCTTAGTGCTTGCAATTATCATGGAGACATAGAAATGGGAAGAGAAGTTGCGGAACTTCTTTTTGAATTGGATCCTCAAAATGTTGGATACCACATTTGTTTGTCAAACATGTATGTTTTTTCAGGAAGATGGAAAGAAGCTGTTGAGTTGAGGAATGTAATTGAAGATAAAGAATTAAAGAAGCCAACTGGTTTCAGTCTGATTGAAGTTGGTATTGGATAGGATTATGATCTTAAGCAAACGGTCGTCCAAGCTAAGGAAAGTAAAAGGGAACTCTCGGCGTAAAAGGAATAAATTCTTGCAAAGAGAAACCTTTCTGTGACGGAAAGAGTAAAGCTCCCATACCAAGATAAAGTTATCGATACAGAACAACGTAACGAGGATACACATCAACTCAACATTGGGCCAGGGCTTCTTTTTTATATTTATAAGTCGTATATACGCATTACCCAATAGCTAATTAAATCTAGGTATATTCGTTATACAACTTTTAACTTGTGTTGAGCAGTTACTTTAGTTTTACTTTGAGCTGCCATCACACTTATTTAATTTGGTGAATGGTGATGAAACAGATTTTACCCTCTTCAAGAAACATGCACATTTGCTACCATCTAAAGCATAACTGGAAAGAATCTTGATTCCAGTTATATGCTTCTTAATATTTGAACAATTATAAACCATTTGGATAGAGTTGGAAGTTATCAAATTTTTCTTTACATAATATTAGCCTGTCTTCCTCTTAATCTACTTTTCAATATTGTCTTCATTAGGTTTTATTTGTTGCATAATCATTGTAACAATGTCCTTGTACAATGAGTTAGGTAATTATTGTAATCCAAATGAAAATTTTAGTTTCTATTCTTCACCGAAATGAACATAACTCCTTGTGTTTTACAAGAAAATGAACAAGGAAAAGAGAACTGGTAATAGAGATGATGAAAAGTAATTTTCTAACAACCGACATTAAATCATAATTGGCAAATTGACTACCAACTCGACCAGAGAAGGTCCATAAAACTTCATAACGATGAAGAAACATGGTAGAGTCAAACTTCTGTGCAAGTATGTACCAGAAGCCACGAGGCATTTAATGACTATGATCAACAACAGTAAGATAAATAGGAAACTTGGCAAGAAACCGAATTTGTTAAATGTATAGATTATTTATAAAACAAAGGAGTCTTCAACTGCAAAGTTGATCTCGGCCAAACTCAGAGGATATGCATGCTTATCACTTCCACTTCTTAAATTTCCCTCCAAACATTCCATGCTTACCACCCTTTCCATGCTTAAACTTGCCTCCATGATGCTTAAACTTGCCACCATGCTTAAACTTTCCATGCCCATGCCCTCCAAAACCATGCCCATATCCTCCATATCCATGGGATCCATGAGCTACATGATGAGCACCAAGAGCAGCCGCAGCCGCAGCAGCACCCCCTGCAAGTACTGCTCCTAGTCCACCGCCTGAAATTATATCAAGAAATGTGGAAACAATCGGTGAATAACCATGTTCATAAACAAATTATCAAAAACCCCACAAGAACAAAGGCAGAGTTCAAGCATAATAGTAAAAAGATAAGACTAATGCATCATGTCACTTAAATTGAAACCAACATACAATACAAAATTTCAAAAGTCAAGAAAAACTAAGCATTAGGCAAACAACTATCGTAAGAAGCAGAGATGAGAAAACACTAATAAACCATGTTACTTAAATTTTGAACAATATACATCACAAAAGTTGAGTAAATATGAGTGCTCTAGGCAAATAAATACCATATGAAAATGTAAGGACGGTAATGAACAGCAACATTGAGGTAAATATGGCTAGTTTTCAACTTAGAAGCAATCAACTGTGTTACAATTGTGCATGATAAGTAAACCTTGATGGTGAGACCCAGAAGCACCAGGATAACCAGCTGGAGGGTAGCCTTGAGAAGGATATCCCTGAGGAGGGTAGCCTTGAGGAGGGTAGCCCTGCTGTGGATAACCATGGGGAGGGTACGCTCCAGGTGGGGGTGGATACTGCCCAGGTGGATACTGACCGGGTGGATATCCGTGCCCGTGCCCGAACAAGCCCTTGTCTTGCTCGTCATGCTTGTCCTTACCACCTCCCATATTGTCTCAGAAAAGCAGAAGTTCAGCCTACACTTTGTAACATAGGGTAAGCCGCCAATCAACCATATGAGAAGAACTTAGTGAAGTGTGCAGCTAATATTAATGGCTAAGGAGTGTCATTCTGACTATTATAGCAGGGAAACTAGGACCTAGTTGATTAAACTTCAAAATCCATGTCCAAATCTCAGAAACAAATTGCAAGACTTGGTGTTGTTTCAACAAAAGAAGCATTTGTTGATCAAAGGATCTTTTTTTGGAGTTGATACCAACAAAACCAAATCTCCAATATTCCAATATTAAATCTGACAAACCAATAACATATTTACGATAAAATAATATATCGTAAGACAAGCAGCGTAATTATGATAGTTCCTTTCTCCAGTATCACATAACAGAGACTGATGGCAAAATAACCATGTAACTTAACAAAGAAAACACTTTCAATACGAAAATGAATCAGAAGAAACACCTGCAAATAAGAGATTTAGATCTGAGGAGTTGCCCAAAAATTACAGACTTTGACTAGGTAAACGAATATACGTACACAGGGGTACATGCATATGTGTGTGTGTGGGGCGCGCAAGGGAGCAACACATACCTTTGCTACACCGAAATGATCTTTGGAACAAAATTACAGAAACAAAGAGAAATATTGAAGATCTGGGCTTTGGATGGGTTGTATTGGCGGGCGTCGTTTACAGTTTATATAGAGGGAGGGAGAGAAGTCAAAGAACTGAGATATTGTTGGGAGTAATTAAAGTAAACCAAATAAATAAGATTAGAAAATATGATAAAAATCCGAAACGCGTTGCCATCACACGCGTAATTCACGGATATCGACATCAGGTCTACCAATTCAATAATTAAAATGATACTGGCATGTTTTTAACTTAATAGAGAAGGTAGTGTTTTTGTGAAAACTTTTCTGCTGATCCGCTCTTCGGTATTCCTGTTCCCATTTGTGATTTGACCATTTGTATTGTATTTTATTTTTATTATCCTACAAAATATTTTTTTTTATACAATGGAAAATCACAAATTACAAAATATTATTTTACAAAAACAAATTATTGTCGCAACTTTTTATCTGAACTCTTTGTTTCGTTTTCTTTTCTCTTTATTTTTCTACCGCTTTTTAGTTTTGTTCCTAGCACCTGGTTCCAACGGCTTGCGGTCTTCTCTGTCTTATCTTATCAGCTGTCCATTAACCACGTATTATATATTTATACTTATTTATTTATGGGAAAATAGAGGCTAGAGATGTCAATTTTTATCAATAAATTTATTTTAAATTAAATTCAGAATTTTTGGTCTAAAATTATCAAATTTCAAGTTAAATTTAGGTTTGAGCTCAAGTAATAATTACTTAACCTAATTCAACTCTTAAAATTATCAATAAAATAATGTTGTTTTTTAATTTTAAATTAAAAAGTAATCACACAGCGTGCCATCAATCTTAAAGCGGACTTGGGCTTGGAGAGCCGACACATAACCTGAGCTAATACAAAGCCTAATGATGATATTGGCTCGTTTTGAATGCTGTTTGTGCTACGGTATTTGAAATTTTTTGACATATGAGTTTTTAGGTTTCATGGTTTCCATCTTTGATTCTGTTTTGTCTTGCTTTGTTTATGGAGTTTATGCTTTTATAGACTATCTATTGACTCGAGTCAATGACGTACACGGGGCATCATAATCTCCAGATTTCTTGTTTGGTTTAAAATTCATAAAGATGAAAAATCAAACAGAAATAACACTTAGTTATTTGTGGTTTGTAATGAATAAGTTGCAACAATTGTTTCCCTCCCATAGTGTTGCCTATTACATGTTTGATTGATTAGTGTGCTGGCTCTGTCTCTTTTGAACTAATAATCACGTAGGGATGTTCAATTTTTTATCTGTTTAATGTTGTAAAATTAAGCAATAAAATTAAAAAAGATAATGGCACGTGTCAAAATTATGGAAAGATTGATGCTCACAAGGAAGATAGAGATTAATAACTTATACATGAATTTGACAGTCCATATTAGGATACCTATAACTCACATAAACTACTGAATTTTCTGGAGGCTAAATACGTCAAGACCATTTAGACTATTAAAATGAGAAGTAATAAGACATAACAGCGATTCTCTATGTCAAGCAGCTGCCAAGACAAAGAGTATCTGTTTATATTGTGAAAGCCAGCCTCTGATCCTTGAAAATCAGGTGCAAAGACAATGTCAAGGTTGCTGCAAAAAATTTGAATGCAATAAACAATTCTGTCTCTAACAATCGTCTTCTTTTAATAGCTACAGAACGTACATGCTTTGTCAGAATTTGAACCCTGTAGCATGAGCTTGTTAGTTCTCGTAAAACGAACTATACAGTTGACGTACTATAATTTCAATTTCCGTTCTACTAAATATTGGCAGGGATCGATCTTTAGTATTGACTTTTGATCTGACCTTGTACTTTCTAGGAATCTTGAAGGCTAGCCTACCATGAAATGAACGACTTGATGATGCTACGAATGTATGTCCGGTACTAACAAAATCTTCGAGTTTAATTAATTATAATTTACGACGATTAGGGAATCGAACTACTGAGTTGTTGTTTAACTAAATTTTAGATTTATTGAAAGAAACTTTGCATAGGTTTTAGGAAATGAGTGAATTATAGGTCTAAGCTCACTGGATAGAGTGAATCGATTGACTATTCTTACTTTAGCTTCAATTAGAAAGTGATTAAGTTTCCATTCTAACCGTAATTAAACTTTGTTGTTACCAAAAAGAATAGGATTCAAGTCTAATATGTTATGTCCACGTTAATGTTGTGGATGAGAGAGAAACTCTAACATTTCTCTAAAAAAAATTTTTTTGTTCCTTTCACCCTTGTCTATGACCTGTTTAATTAAAGTCCTCATTGCTCTCTACACATTAACAAAAGCTAGAAGATTTACGTATGCTACTGTTCATTGCTCTGACTAAAAGAATTGCTCTAAAGAACACAACTACTCACTATTCATTGCTCTGAGTTGACTGCCAACTAATCGGATTCCATTGGCCATGCTACCAAAAAGGTCCGATTCCGAGAAAGGGAGGAAGATCCCCCTCCTCCTACCCCTGATCCACAGTACACCCCTGTCAGCTATAGTGCAATGGTTACTGGCAATACTGAAAACACTAAAGAGCTTGCCTGGCTTGACGAGGATCAGATAGAAATTACAGAGGGCGACATTACTCTCGTCCAAGGAGCACTTGGTCTAGGGTTAGAGCTATCAAACACATTCAAAACCAAATTGGATCAAGTCTAGTAGAATGTTGTGGTTATTAAGCTTCTGGGTAGAAGAATGGGTTTTAATTTGCTAAAATCACGACTACTTTCCCTTTGGAAACCTTCGGGACCTATGAAAATAGTCGATCTAGCCAATGATTTTTACCTTGTGAATTTTGTGGATGTAGAAGACTACGAGCAGACCCTTACCTAGGGGCCTTGGATAATTTCTAGGCGTGTCCTCTCTGTTCAGCCTTGGTTCTCCGTCTTTCGTCCTTCTCAGGGCAAAATCACCAACGTGGTCGCCTGGATTAGGTTCCCTGATCTACCGGTTGCACGCTACCATCCTTCAATCCTCACTGCCTTGGGAAATCTCGTGGGTCGCACAATCAAAATCGACAGCAATACCTAAAAAGCATACCGTGGAAAATTTGCTCGCGTGGCGGTTAAGCTCGACCTCAGCTCCTCTCTCCGATCCATCGTCGAGTTAGATGGCAAGCCGATCAAGGTGGCGTACGAGAGCCTGCCCCAAATCTGTTTTGAATGGGCTTGGTCGGCCATGGTTCGCAGAATTGCCCCACCCTTCCCCAGGAACAACCCGAAACCATTGCCACTGTCGTTAGCCCTCAGTCGGGTGCTCTCCCCAACCCCCGCAACACTACTCCTCCTGCCGCCCACCCATAAGCGGGCTTCGACCCTTGGATGCACGTTCAACGACGACAACGTTGCCCTTCTTCCACCTTCCCGACTACCTCCACCACCAAACAACCTAACCTATCAATCGTAAAATTCCAAGGATCGCGATTCTTGGCCTTGTCCGAAATAGACCCGTTGGAGCCCTGTCTGGACCGTTCCTCAACGGCTACAACTCAGCCCCCAAATGTCCCTTCCGAGACGTCGCTTCTGCAGCAGACAGGGGAGCAATCCCGGAGGGCCGAAGCCTCTAAAGGAAAGCGATACCAGACTCTGCCGTTTCAGGCACAACTTCGAGCTTCCTCCTCTAGCACCAAACCGACGTCGTCTCCTCCTACTCAACCGCAGGTCAAGGACCATCAGGCCACTCCACCCCTTCAGCCAAATGCCCCAGCCCACCAATATGGCCTTTTGCCCCACAGCCAGCCCGATACCCCCTTTACCCCAGTCCAGCCCTCCACGGCCCATCAAGCCATTCCACCCCTTCTGACACGTGGCTCAGCCCACCACTCTGTCCTTTTTCCCCACAGTTAGCCCGATTCCTCCCTTGCCCCAGTCCAGCCCACCACCTCAGCTTCCCCCAGTCCACAGCCAACCCATCAGGCCCTGTCAATCCCTTCCCATGACGTCGTACTCATCCCGGATCCGAATTTGTCACTGTCCACAGCAATAGTGGTTAGCGAGGACATGAAGGAGGATCCCGATGCAACAGGCCTACCTAACCTGTTGCTTTCCCCCCATCATATTTCCTTAGATCACCCGCCGTGACCCCCGGATCCTGTCCAGGAAAGCCCGGAAATTTCTACATCCATCAGTAACTTAGATACTTAGATGGCGGAGCTGTCCCAGGAACCTATGGAGGTCCAGCATCCCGAGTAGACTGATTATACAATCCAAGCACTTGCTTCCTCCTGATCTTTTCCATGTCAATACTAATTTGGAATTGTCAAGGGGCTGGAGGAAGGTCCTTCAAACCCATCCTTAAAAATTATATTAAATTCCACAAATCGAGTCTGGTTTTTTATTGGAACCACGTATTAGTGGGGCCCGTGCACTTATAGTGATCCAAAAATTGGGTTTCGATCACTCTTTCCAGGTTGAAGCTAAAGGATACTCGGGCGGTATATGGCTTCAGTGGAAACCAGAGATCGTAGTTCGGATTTTGTTCACTCACCGTCAATTTGTGCACGCTAGTATTACTTGGGCTCAGACTTCGTTTGCTTTTACTGCTATTTATGCCAGCCCAACATATTCGCTCCAAAATTACCTATGGCCCCATTTGGAATTTCTCGCCCGGCACACCTCTACTCCTTGGTTACTAGGAGGAGACTTCAATGCTAAATTGGAGACACAGGATAAACGTGGAGGCTCTCGTCGTCAACCTGTAATCAACTCTAAATTTCAGGACTGTGTGCACTGCTGTCAGCTTCAGGATCTAGGGTTTACCGAGCCACATTTTACTTGGCGCAGAGACCAGGTCCTAGCTAGGTTAGACCGGGCCCTCTAGTCCACCTCATGGCAGACAACCTTCCCCAACACCACTGTCTATCACCTTCCCTTCTTGAAATCGGACCATCGTCCTATCCTTATCTCTTTCCTGCCTCAAGCGCCTACCCCTCCCTCCAGTCGTGCCTTCAAATTCCAATCGGCTTGGCTAACTCATCCTGGCTTTGAGGCATTTGTAGCGGAGCATTGGAAACCTTCCCCTATGGATTTTAGTGGAATGTTGACTACGTTCTCGAACCGATTACAAGCTTGGAACTCCTCGACGTTTGGCAACATATTCCACCGTAAGAAGCGACTCTTTGCCCGCCTTGAAGGCATCCAGAAACATCTCGAGCACACTGACTTGCCCTCTCTCCGGGAGCTTGAGGAGTCCCTTCGATCCGATTTGGAGTAGGTGCTGGCATCAACGTTCCCATAGCCAGTGGATAAGCCAGGGAGACCGGAATACCAAGTTTTATCATGCTATCACTAAGGCCAAACTCCAATAAGCCCGGGTCCAAGCCTTGTATGATGCTACTGGTGCTCTAGTAGCTGATCCTGAGAGGGTTCGACATCTCGCACAAAGCTACTTTGAGCACTTATACATGGCTGACAGCCAACCTCCCCTAGTCTAGCAGCTCCTAGGCCAGAACGGTACCCTTCCACCATGTGCGAAGGAGGACCTAGCTAGTCCCCTCAGGCTTGAGGAAATCAAGCAGGCTTTCTTCTCCATTGGCCTAAATAAGGCCCCTGGGTACGATGGTTCACAACTTTATTCTACCAATCCCAATGGGACCTCGTTGGCCCTTCTTTGACTGCTTTCTTGCAGCGTATCTTTCGACACGAAACTTGAGAATCTGACCTGAATCGGACCATAGTAGTCCTTATACCCAAGACGTCGTCCCCACGGTCGATTAAGCAGTTTCGACCTATTGCTTTGTGTACTGTTCTTTATAAAGCCATCACCAAGATCATTATTAATCGACTTCAACCATTCTTGGATGATTTGGTCGCTCCTAACCAATTCAGTTTTGTTCCCGAGCGGTCAATTACGGACAACATTATCGTCACTTAAGAAGTCATCCACATTATATGCAGGCAAACGAGTCGGAAAGGCATCATGGCCATCAAAGTAGACCTCGAGAAAGCATACGACAGGTCTCATGGCACTTTATACACGACACTTTATTTGCTATAGGGCTTCCGGAGTATCTGATCAATCTCATAATGAAGTGCATTACAACAGTCTCCTTTCAAATTGCTTGGAATGCGAGACTGTGACCGGTCTAGATGCGTGTGGCAAGCCTTCCCTCCTCACCTCCTCCCTCCCGATTTTTTCACTATGACTACCCCGGCTTGGCTCACTACCAATCTCCAGAATCACCAACATGTTTTTGGTCATGACTGGTCGCTTATTTTTGGCATTACATGTTGGTTCTTATGGAAATGGAGAAATTCGTCCCTCTTTAAGGAGCACTTTCAACGGCCTAACTCACCCTCTTCGTCTATTTTATCTTATGCAGGTCAAGTATAACAGGCCGCTAGGTGGCCCCGACGTCCACACGCTGCAGCTCTTCCTCGACCAGACAGACTCATCGGTTGAACCTCACCTCCACCCGAGTGGATTAAATTAAACACTGATGGCGCCTGTAAGCACTCCGCGTCCTCCGCATCCGCCGGTGGACTACTATGGGATAATGCAGGCAACTGGATGGGAGGTTTCATGCACAACCTCAGATGGTGCTCCACACTGACTGCAGAGCTTTGAGGAGTTTATTCTGGACTTACTCTTGCTTGGGATTTAGGTTATCGGCGGATAGAGCTTGAAGTTGATTCTGCAGCGGTGATCGAGATACTTTCCTCCGTCAACTTTCGTTCTCGTGCACTCAACCCCATAGTCAGGGGCATTCACGAGCTATTTGCTCGAAATTGGACTGTTGCTCATCGACATATTTACCGAGAGGGCAACAGATGCGCCAACTGGCTTACGTCTTTTGCAGCACGTTTTGACGTAGGCGTCCATTATTTACCTACTACACCCATTAGATGCCATTTACTCCTCCTAGAGGATCTATCTGGGCTGTATTTCCCGCGACTCCCTATATAATTTTCTTCATTGCGTTTCTCTTTATATATAAAAAAAAAGGATTCCAACGATTTCACATATCCTGACAAAAGGGACAAGTTTGAGTAAAAGCATGGACTTGCCCGTGAGGGATTAGCATGAGCTCCACAGATTTAAGAATTGAGAACTGCCTTTTCCAACAAAATTCTCTCATTCAAAAACATCGACCAATGAGTTAATGGCTTTTGATGAGCCCTATATAGAGCATGACTGTTTCTTTAGCATATTCAAATGCATAAACACTCTTCAGGATATGAGATCTAACAAAGTAGTAGGCTTATAATTTTGTCTGCCATGGTTACTTTAAAGACGGCTTACTATTGTGGAAAGTTCAACTTATGACTCTTACACTTAAAGAAGACTAATAATTGAATTTGGTGCCACAGGAGAATTCCAGATACTGCACAAAAACAAAATTATGAGATGAGGACTTGGTCATAAATTTGAACACGATACTCCATGGTAGGACGAGCTTTTAGCTCTCTAATTACATTTGTCTACAAATTTTTATGTTGCATAAAAATATGAATATTAAAATAAAACAGAAATATTTATTTTAAAAAAATTAAAAATGAAAATATCTCAAAACTAAAATTAAACATGTTTAATACAATTTTGATTGAAAGTTTTCATTTTAATAACTATAGAAGTAGTATAAGCATGTTATTTATAAAAATATTAAAATATCTTTAACATTGGTGTAAACTCATGTACGTGTAATTCATCGAGTCGTGAGGGCTAGGGAACAAGTCTCCATCGCAGGGCTCTAACGTCGCCATAATTTTATACCGGAAGCCTTTGAGGGAGAGTGGAGGCTTCTCCGACCAGTAATCAGTGACGTGAATATCGTACCGTTCCGGCCAGTACCGGCCGAAAAACGGTACCGGAACGGTGAAAATTGTACCGTCCGATTTCGGTCGGTACCGGCCGGTATCGGACGGTACCGCCAATACCTGAATTTTTCGGGACCAATCCGTAAAAAACAAAATTACAGGGACTATTTTGCAATTAAAAAAATAAACCCTAAATATCTACCCTCTTCTCCCAACCCCCGACTGTCGACTCTCTCTTCATCTTCTTCTCTCCGTTTCGCCGTCCCCAGCCCCGACTCCTGCGTGTCTCGTCTCCAGCCTGCCTCGCCTCGCCTCCCCTCGCGTCTGGCCTTCAACCGTCGTCCACGCCCGAAGACGTCCACCGCACACCGTCTTCGCCTCACCGCACATCGCACACCGCACGCCCGAAGACGTCGCCGCCTGCTGAGGTCCACCGTCTGGCGTCCACCGCACAACGTCCGACCTTCACCGTCGTCCTCCTCGCGGTCGCACATCGCACGCCTCACAACCGTTGGTGAAGACCGAATGATATTTTGATATTTGTTAAATTTTTCATGGCATTTTGACAAATGTGATTGTTTGATTGTGTTGGTTGTTGGATGATGGTAGAATTGAGGTTAAAAATTGGTGGTGTTGTGTTAGATTTGGG
>JAOQMP010000005.1:10950603-10965731 GCA_027563575.1 Erythroxylum pedicellare | reverse complement strand
GTTATTTTAAAATGAGTGAAATAACAAAGAAAGATTATTTTTTACACTTATTTTTTAATACACTGTTACAGGAATACACATTATTTTAGGATCGGAAATGGGTGACGAACCAAAGCCTAAGATAAGAGTCGTAGATGGCCGCTACTTTGTACTCAAAGGGGAATAGCATCCGCCTATCAGGGCGTGTGCAAGATGGGGCCTTTGGGTAACCTTTGACCTATGAAACTTTAAGAATCTGTCTCCTCGTGTACAGTAGCACCTATGCCATGACTAAAGTCATTAATAAGTTTGCATTTTGTAAGTTAAGTGTGACATTAACTTGATCAAATTGTTTGCAAATGATTAGATCATTGTTTATAGGATATTTGGATTTCATAACTAGTTCATTTGGAAAACTTATCCTCAGAGGATTTTATAAAAGGCCATGATTACATAACATTCCATTCACCAGAAGTTAATTCATACACAGAATATATCGTTTCAATAGTTTATATTAAGCTTCAGATTGAATAAGTTACATACAAGGTATAAAACTAGGCTCTTCTTTAGCTAGAAATTCGGTCGCTCTTCTCTATTTAGAAATTTGGGATTATATTTCTATTATTATACTGAGCACTGATGTGCCTGATAATGTACGGCACATGCAAAGACGACGTAACCCATCATTTGTCATGTACATGAAAGTAGAACAAACGTCGAATGTTTCCAAAACCCGCAAGTCGTAACGCCATCAAGACTGCACGATTGTCAATTTAGAAACTGAACTGCCTAATTCTTAAGAATGTACAAGGCAGTATTGCAGGTAAAAAGAAATTGAAGAATTACCATTAATGAAGCGTTGTTAAATTACTGGGACAGCAACTTGGCGAAGTTAGGGATGCCAAGTTTGTCTTTGCCAGCGAGCGGCGACCTACTGGAGTTATTCTCATTTATTTCATCACTGCACCGGGTGCCGCACCCGTCTACCCTAGATGATAAATCGGTCAAAAAATGCAATCATTTTATAGCTTTAAAAGGACCTTAATATCTTCTTTGATAATCAATAATAAAGGAATTAAAATTTAATTTTAAAATTAATAAACATATTTAATATGAAATTAAATAGTTATGTTAATATTTGATATTAAACATTAGGAATTATACTAAAAAAATTTATCCATATTTAGTTATTATATGCTTTATTTTGTAAATAATTAATAAAAATATTTTTATTTTATAAATAATTAATCAAAAATTTACAATAATTTATAAAATTATTTTTATAATAAAATAAGATAAAAATTAATATAAAAGTTTAAGATATGTTACTTTGGTGATAATATTGTGATAAGAATGAATAAATATTTTGATAATATTTTGTTAATAATTTGATAATATTTTAATAATATCTCTTATTTTTATTTTGATTTAAGGTTATACGCACAATCACATTCCCCTTAATACTAAAATTTCATGATTATTTAGAATTTATTCTAATTTTATCATTTTATATTTGATCCATTATTAATAATTAACCAAGTAAAAACTGATGAATAAAAATTGAATGATATATTACCAGGTGGACGTACGTTGGAACTTTCTGAAGTTCATCTTTTTTATTCTGCAAGCCACAGTATTGCTGGTACGGTATCTGTCCAAAGTTACGTTGATTTGCTATGGTAACATCCTCAAGTTTGTGACTTTGCTTTCAACTATCTCATTTTAACCCTTTTGTTTCGGCTTTAGAAGGCAATGGCCTCGGTCAAAACCATATTTATAGTTAAAAAGAGCAGATTATCGCTACCGTTACGTCATTATTGTTTTGGCTTTTTGAGATAATGCTGGACACAGATTTTTACAAAGCCTCTTTACTTTTTGACCATAATGTTTTACTAGTTTCATAATAACAACATAAACAAATCAAGTCACAAACTGAGAGACGAATGCTTCCATGTGTTCCGTTCTTTTTGAGATTGTTATTGTCTGTCACTATCAGTTGTCTGTTCCCTCTGCTATATAATTATATTATCTATATAACAGCAATTATATTATTGACTAGGGGGCCTTTTGTTTTTTCTGATGGTGCAGTTCAGCAAAGCTATCCCACTAGAAGCCACTTATTTTGTTTCTGAAGCTGAAGCTCCTCACGCCAATAAAGCACAGGTCAGTCAGTCAGTGGGCTTGAACATCTGGTCCTTTTCATTCGTTCTCAAGAAAAAATGATCAAATTTTCCGAGTCAAGATTTTCTAAATTTAGCTGTTTGTTTCAGTCAATACATCAACTCGGAGTTATATCAACTTCGATCAGAATCTCTGATACGCATCTAATTCATAACATTATTTCTCGTTCAAAAAGAAGAAAAATACCTAATTAGAACTCGTCCAAAGTGCCATAGCGTTCGAAATAGCCTCTTCAAAAAGCTTATGTGTTACCTCAGTTGCACTCTGTGCAGTGCCAAATAGGCAACCAATCTGTAGCCTACTAACATAAGTGCCATAATGGCCACGTCCATCCACAAATTGTTGAGTCCCATAGACTTCACAGCTGGGAAGTCTCCCACCCTGCAGAAAACTCCCTTTGAGCATTCATAGTAATCGTTCTCGTCGAATTGCACCCCAAGAAGTAGCTTGTAACAGTAGTAGCTGTAGCTCAAATACTTTAGCCATACTATGAATGGAGGGATTTGTTGAATGTAGTATCCTCCAGCAATGAGGAACACCAATGTTGTGACAGATGCCAAGGTGGTGGCTTGTTTTACGTCCATGAGAATGGCACCTATGGCCAATCCAAGACTTTGTGACACCAAGACATTGTAGAGGACCACAAGCAGGGAGAGGATAAATGTTACCGGGTCAGCTTTAAGACCACCCATCCAGTAGATTATTAAGACAAATGCAGTTGGTAGTGCAAGCTCTAATGGCAGGTCTCCAAATGTTCTGGCAAGGAAATAAGATGATAAGTGATACATTCCTGATGCTCTTTCCTTTAATAACATCCTTCTCTCTTGTGGGAACGTGAATACTGCATTGTAGAGTGGGTAAAAGCCCCAAAAGACTGAGAAGAAGAAGAGCAGCGCAATCTGCAATGCAACCTTTTTGTTCAGAATTTGGAAAAGGAGTAGTCTTTTCGTAGAGTAGAAAAGGTTGAACCTTACCCGATCTGCAAGGTGAGAAGTTGGGGTGTGCCACCAAAGGAGTCCACCAAGTGTAGCAACACTTATGACTTGGAAAATTCGAAGCCTATTGAAGGATTCGTATCTCCTCTCTCTCAGCCCTCGTTGAAAGAGCACCTTGAACTGATAACACCAGCTTGTGCACCATTGCTCTGACCTCACTTTAACTTCTGTTACATTTACATAACAATGTTTAACATCGGCCACCAGAGCAATGCAGGAGGTTGAATTGGATTCAATATAGCAAGTAAAAGATGTCAGAATGAAGCTTAGTACTTACTTGCCGAGGCATCTTTTGTGTAATTATAAGTTTTGACTTCCAAATTGCATAGCTCGGCTTTCAATGCTGCAGAAATGTTCTTCTCATAAGCAGATACAAGAGCTTCTCTTACCATCTTCCGTTCTTGTTCCATGGATTCACCTTGCTCAGTCGCATGTTTAGACTCGGGAGAAATGCCTGCACATGTGTAACTAACTTAGACCATTGTCCAAAGGAAAAATTTTGCTGCCTTTACCGTGCTTAACAAAAGGATCAATTGGTCCCTCAGGGTTGGCACAAAGTACGATTTAAGCCTTAATAGTTTCGAAACGTTGAGGGTTAATCTGAACTCTTATTGCAAAAACTTTGCACAAAGTTTGATGCTGAACTGACTAAATGGATTATTATTTAATGGTTATTAACAATATTAATTCTTAAATAAAATATATATTTTTTACATGTCTACACCAACAGCCCACCACTTATTTTTTCCTATAAGATTTCCAGTGGGCTAACTAATTTAGGACAGGATACGATGTACGTATAGTTATGCTCATATGGTTGGTTATGTGAGTCTCAATGTCAAAATTGTTCTAATTTAAGCATTAGCTTTAGTGGGCCAACTAGCAATCCCCACCTCAAGCCGATGAAAGCCTAATTGAGGGGAAAGAAGGAAACTTTACTCCACCCTCTGATGAGGGCAGGTTATGGTTCAGTTACTATTGTTGATTCACCTTCACTTGGAAAAATTAACATGAATTGATTTCTGGAATCAGCAAGGGAAATGTCTGAATAGAGACAAGAGAGTTACCGTTGGCAAGATCAAGCAAGAGATCCGCAGGATTGACAGTAATAGATGTGGAGAAACCGATAGAGGAAAAATATTCCATGGCTGCAGTGGCGAGGCCATAGTAGATGGGACATCCCTCTGAGAGCAAAACTACCTTATCAAACATGTGGTAAAGTCTACTTGATGGTTGGTGGATAGTAGTGACCACTGTTCGTCCACCAATTGCTAGCCTTTTGATTATTGTCAGAATCCTCTGAGCCGTTGTTGAGTCCAATCCTGAGGTGGGCTCATCTAACAATAGCAAACTTGGATTGATTAGCATTTCTTGGCCGATGCTTACCCTTTTCTTCTCTCCTCCTGATATTCCTCTTACAAGTGGACCTCCAATCATGCTGTTCCGGCACCGAGTCAATCCCAGTTCGCCGATCACTCGCTCCACATGCTGTACCTTCTCGTCCCTGGTCAATGTTCTTGGTAACCTTAGCAGTGCAGTGAACACAAGAGTCTCGGTAACCGTGAGATGAGGGTACAAAACATCGTCCTGAGCAACAAATCCTGTTCGTCGCTTTACCATGCCTGAGAAGGGATGACCGTTGTAAGTGATCTTGCCAGAAAGTTTCCCATTTAGACGGCCTCCGAGAGCTGTGAGTAGGGTTGTTTTGCCACTACCTGATGGACCTAGCATCGCTAAGATCTCTCCCGGTGACACTATGCCTGTTATACCATTTAATATGGTCTTTTCTTGAGTGATCGATGTACCAGCAGCCTGAGAAAAATTCTTATTGTTTAGGTTAACTTTGTAGACAACCTCCTCAAACTGAAAAAGGAAGAACAACAATATATATGTCAGGCACTAATAAGAAAGAGAAATGCTTTTCAGTACTGGAGCTAAAAAACAAAAACTTATATGCATGATCATTTTTATGACTCGAGGTTGGTGAGATTGAGATGAGACCTTCAAAGCAATAGGATATATGGATAACTGGAGCACAGACTGTGAATTGGCTTGTAGAGGATAGGCAAGGACAGCCCTATCATTCGGTTGAGACATCCCTGGAGGAACTTCTACTCCTGGAGCAGTGCTGTCGTATTCAGGTTTTGGCACTATGCAGTTAAGTGACATGAAGACAGCAAATTGCTGAAGTCTGAACTAATGTGTATCACCGTCAGTGATGATGAGTGTGGTTGTGGAGGGAAGGGAGACGTTAAAGGGTTTGCCTTTCTTTTTACTTTTTTTCCCCGTGGCTACCCCTAACTGAGCTGGGGCGCATGTGTTTATATAGTGGAGAGAGACGCAGGCCTGGATTTTCTCCATGGCATATGAATATGATCTTTGGCCCAGCCTCCATGCCATCTCTTAAGCCAACTTTCCAATCTCTCTTCAACTTTTAATTAATTCAAACTGAAAGAACATTTAAGTCAAGTTGATTTTGAGGCATGATGAGTATATTTCATCTATATTAAGACTTTTTTCAGTTAAATGGCTACAGACACATAGCCATGTCTTGTAGTTATGTTGAATTTCATACATCTAGCATCTTGAACATGAAATTAGGAATCATAATTTCTCCGGCCGTCCAAGTCTAAACGGTGCATGAAGCCAAATGGGACAGGGAGTGTCACGAAAGCTAGCAATACTATGCAACCTGACAGTCCCAACCGATTTCTGCTGTAACCATCTTTTTTTATTTATTTATGTGCTTCTAGTACGCATGCACGTTGCTAGGAAAAAAACAAAGACAATTTTTAGAGTACGTGGGATCGTAAAATAAGAAACCCTATCAACTGGGTATTGCCTACTAGACAAATCATGGTGCTTCCCACCTCTTCGCATATACCTCCTAGATCATGAAGCAAGTGGGATCTTACAAGGGCTCAATCTTGTGAAACTCACAGTCTTTCCGACTTCACAAGCTATTGTTATGCCCTTTCTAGACTTGCTTTTCCTCTCATTTCTTTTCCTTTTCCTTTCTTGTCATTCAGTCCTTTGATCATATTAAATCTAATGCGCGTGCTATGTGTTTGTGAATCAGAAAAATTCTCATGTCTATTATCATGGTCTTGTGGAATTTTTCTTTCTGAATGAACAAGTGCCATCTCAGTTTAACTGCTCACATAACGTGGAGATAAACTTGTTACTTCTTTTATGTACTTTTATGGTAGTTAAAGGACAATGGCGTGACGTCCGGCGTTCCCTGCATATTGGGACCAAGGTCAAGCTATGCGAACTCTTGATAATCTATGGCCGAAAACACCAATCAAACTGAAATAGCATCACTTCTATGTGTTCAAATTAGATCCCAATGTCACAGCTCCAAAAACAATTTCACATGTAAGATAATATCTCTAAATTTAGGAATACATTATATATATATTGTGTGTGTGTGTGTCAAAACTTCATCTCTAGTTTAGGTGCAATTTTGACAATTCTATGAAACTGAATGTAGTTTACGCCACTCTCCTGAACCCATGTCAGCTGTTCCTATGCCTCTCTCAGCATAATATGCTTGTTATTCAAAGTTACATTACAAATAACATAAATGATAAGAATATAAGTGTATGTAATACAGTCCAAACCACCAAAGCATGAGAGCAGGTATCGCGTTTTATTTACGAGACATAGTATATGCCCGCTTTTTAATGAAGGGAATTTTAACTTTTCTGTTTAGAGTGCTTATAGAAAAAATAAATAAATAAACTCAAAGAGGAGAGGTGGTGGGAACTTCAGTCAAGTAAAGAAAATTGAGGGTGTGCACTTGTCTAAATATACAGTAAAGTAGAGAAGAAAACTAAAGTTAAAGGTTCGTTTCTTTATAAAGTCTAATTGATTCTTACATTTATACTCCCTTGAACAACAAAAACGAAAACAGCTGATGGGTGATTCATTCTTTCTTCTTTTCAATGGCGTTTTTTCAGCATTCATACGTATCACCCAAATTACAATTGCATCACTAGTGCATCTGATTATGATGTAATTATACATTAATTCGCTTCCTCTAAAAATATATCTATGCAAAAGATAGGTGGGCAAACATGTAAATGCTAAAAAAAGCAAATGTCTCTTTAAAGATGTGTGTTCAACTGATGAAGGATTTAATTCAGGTTGATTGAAAAAAAAAACAATTTTGAGTCTAACAATGATATTTGTTAAAGGGATATACCCTACATGTAAACAACTATATTCGTAAAAGATAAAGCTTTCATATAGTTTTGCTTAGGGCTGGCTATGTCTGAATAAAAGATAAAAGAGAAACGGAGGCAGGAATGATTAAAGGAGAACCCATCAATCGGATTCCAATATCTGTCCATACAAATACAATAATCCCAGAAAGTGCAAAGTGAGATAATTACTAACTTATACATAGATACATATCTATCTATATATATATATAGGTAGGCATCCAAATCTAGTGATATTTCTGCCACCAACTTGTCCATATTTTTTATAACGCATGCAAGTGTTTTTGCCTTCCACTAGTGCATGCCCTTTGCTTTAATTTCTTTTGTCTATATATGTTCCTACTATATTAAATCTTATTATCTACACTCTCCTTGTTTGATAGATTCTCTAATCTTTAATGAGAAATTGAAGATGTTGTCAGTGCCAGAATTTCATAATTCAAACTCCAAAAATTTCTAGACAGGATAATAATTTGAGTTCCTGATAACGATTAGTTATCTATGAGCATGGCAGAATTGTACTAGATCTTGACGGGCACATGACAAGTGGATTATTAGGAAAGGTTTATGGCTCTACAGGACTTTGGGCCATCAGACGACTGTTCTCATATTAATCCGCTACTAATAACGACTCCTCAGTATTCTTGTGGCAATGGCTTGTGCAGAATAGATCTTTCGCTTACCTGAGAAGGACATGCACCAAGGAGTCTACAATAACATAATATATAGGAACTTGGAAACCATAGCTGGTCGGTGGTCTGATAATGATTCCGATTCATAATGCTTTTTTGAAGATAGGGAACTAGATGCCGATCAAAATTTATGAGCAAAGCAGGATTCTACATAATGTTTTACGGATGATATTGTTGGCTACTCATTGCAATAATTAGTGTTGATGCAAATGAGATTACAGTAAACCTAAAGAGAAGATTTAACTTACTGTGCACAGAAACAGACATAAAATAGGAATTCGAAAATGGAAATAACATAAACACTAACTGTAAAAGTTATATAAGAGTGGAAGCACTAAATAAAATAGATATTATATGCATAATATGACCTTTCGTTTAACAAAGGCCACAATAGCTCTAGGAAACACAAATGAGAGTAATAAGAATGTTACTTTAGATGTTTTTAGGGTAACATATTTTTCCTCTTTTTAGTTATTTAATATTTTTGAATAAACGAACTTGTTTTGAAACCCTTTTTTAGCTTCTGATTATGAGCGACTGAAACACGAGCTTTCATGCATGTATCATAATAGCTATACTTCTAAAACAATTACCATTTCAACTGAAATTGAAGCTAATTATTTTGGTTTCGTGCCTGAGTGGGATAAAAGACATCTTAGTTTATATACTAATTAACTAGAGTATTAGTGGTTATTATTATGTCCTTTTTTTTTCAAAATGCACTTATTTAATGTATAGACTGCATTTGATACATTATAATCACGTTATATATTATATATGTGAGAAAGTGAAAACACAAATGTATATATATTTTGGGTGGTGCACACAAATTTTTATGGATTTAAGTATTTTATAACCACTAATCACTTGATCAAACCCATGTTTCAATTATATTAAGTGGTCGTATAATTATGTAGAATAAATCAGAAGTATTGTCATAATGTAACGTGTTGTATGTAAAGTCTAGATCTAATTCGTTGTTTTAGCTCAAATAAATTTTAGAACTATGTATATGTAATAACTAAATATACATATGCAAAAAAATCTAAAATTTAAAAACACAATTAAAAAAGAGACTTAATCAATTAAATTAAAAATAAAAACACTTTAAATAAAGTTTTATTAAAATGTTTGATTAAATATAAAAAAGTTTAGGTTTTAAGGACAATGTTTAATAGAGATGACAATGAGTCGATCTATAGGTGAGTCTTGTTAATTTTTTAAAGAATTAAAAATATAAAATAATATTTTTTTTAATTAAATTCAAGTCTTAACTTTCCTAAATTAAATGATGTAGTTTTATTAGACTAAATTTGAACTTGCTTTAGTCCATTAAGTGGCCCATTGCCATCCATGGTTAGTTATAGGGTATCGATGACATCATACATTACCTCTTGCCTCTGCCTTCCCCAGGTTTAACTCGAAGCAAGGGATTAGGTGCGTTTTGATGAGTGCTTACTGGTAAAACCACTCCGCCTATTTTTTCCAACAATAAGATAGTACTAAGGTATGATTTTTGTCCTATATATATAACTAAAAACACGTTTAAAAAATCAATAATCTCCTCATCACATAAATAATGATGTAATGTACAAATCCATTTACAATGAGAAATTATTTTAACAAATGAGATACTTGGATAAAAAAGAAGGTAACAAAAGTTGTTGTTTTTAGTTATAATAGACGGAAATTTTACAACAAAATTAACAATGATCACTATTTATTTAAAATGAATGATTATCATTAAAATTTTGGATTTTGTACATATTGTTAGTAAAACAGTTGTATTTTTACATTTAATAAGAATAAAAATAATAATTTGTACAAAAGTAATAGAATTAACAAAAAATTACTCTAATTCACAAAAAAAAAGTCAGTATGAGGCTGTTGAAAGAATAAAAAACGGATTTACTGTGAACAATGGCAACGAAAGGACTGGGAGAGACCCGTTTATAAGTGGAAGAAAAAAGAGAAGTGGAGGAAAAACATTGAAATAGCAATAATAATCATGAGGCTGGTGAAAAGGAGTGAAGGGCTTAACAGGTGCGGGTAAAAAAGAAGAAGGTAAACAATGGAAGTATCAACAACATTCCCCACAATTGCCAAATATAAAAGGGTAGTGAGGATGGAATTGGTCCATGATTACTAATGATTAGATTACTACAAATGAAGGCCAACTAAATAAACTAATGGAAACTTGATTTAGATACTAAATAAACGAACAGAGTATTTTTATATCTGAAAATTCTCAGTAAAAAGTAGACGAAGGAAATGAGTGGAAAAGAGATGGGGTGTCCACCAAATGATTTGGTAGATCTTCTCAGGTAAGTCAGTGAGCCGTTTAAATAATTGTTATTATTTTTGCACTTGGAACTGCGTGCCACGAGTCGCCTTCCTAACTCCGTTCACCAGCTCGTGCCTCTACCACAACCAACCTTGTTTTGTGATTTTATTATGTAGGAGTTGCTTCTTCAGATCAACATCAATCCTTTCAATTGCTTTTAACGAAATAAATCATCAGGTAAAAGTCAATACTATCTGAATCCCACCGTATTTGCCATTATACTGTCTGATCCCAACCACCACAGCAATGAAACTTGTCTTAAGCTCATTGGTTAATTCAGTTAATGCCAGCACTATAATGAAAATAAAAACAAGATCGAACTAATTACTAGCCTAGCTATCCCTAACAGCTCATTATCCATTCTTACACCATCACGCACTTACAAATATTCCGATTTTAATTACTTCATTAGAGCAGTTGCATGTTTTCAGAGTGATATGCTGAGATGATCATAATTTGCTAATTAATCTATGAACAAAGTTAAAGTTGGAATTGTAAGATTAGAAATATCTAACTGAAAATTAGCTAAACCTTAGCTTACTAAGAAACCATCAGACTGATTAAAATTATTCTCTCCTCTTCTTCAGTGTTCCAAATGATTGTGCATGGGGTGGTATATCCTTGGTTTCAATTTTTCACCAATTTATCATACCAGTTAAACAATTTTCAGTCAAAAATTCAATGCTTAATTATTACACCGTTTAAATTGCTATAGAATAAACTCCTGATATATAACATTTACAATAAAAATGATGAAATTCCTCCTTCACCAACCAATTTCGAATATATCCTTTCCTGTAACGATTACAACCCAAGTTCGAATAATTGACACGAGTGGAGTTCACTTTAGAGAAACCAATTGAATATAACTTGTCAAACTTCTAGTATAAAATAAAAAGGTAATTTTTTAAATTTGCAATCATTATCTATATATGTACTAATTTCTTGAAAATATATAATAGCTTATAAATTATATATTAGTATATATCATCATCATCATCACACCCAGTTCAAAGCCCCGTAATGAAGTGAGGTCTGGGAAGGTTTGATAGTACACAGCCTTATTCTTACGTAGTAAAGAGGCTGTTTCCAGTAGACTCACATGTAGATGTGACAGGAAAATAGTGTGCAGGTTAACAGGAAAAAAAATGCAGAATATTTAAGTAAAAAGAATTACGATACAAGATAAATAAGGGCATACCTTCTGGTTGACCCGATTTAATAGTACCTTACACTTTGTAAAGACCGACTCTATTTGTTGCTAGTTGCGCCAACAATCCTAAGGTTTTAGGCATTCATCGCGGGAAAAACTATACCTGACCTGACGCCTCGACCTAATTTACCACTCGCAGAGGTATAACGGACATTCAGTTGAACTTCCTATGCAATACATATGAGGTGCGAGGACTCTAACGGGTATCGTTTACCTTTATCCTATCATGCTGGACTTTCCTAATTCTAGCAACTACCTCAGTTAATGCCAACTCTGACATATCTTTCTTGATAACTTCCCTCCAGGTCTTGTAAGGCCTTCCTTTCCTTCTCTTGTATCTACTAAAATTTATTAACTCATAGTGTCATACTGGAGCATCAGATGACATCTTGCGCACATGCCCAAATCACCTAAGCCTTTTCTCTCTCAACTTGTCGGCAATACTAGTTATTTGTAGTCTGCCTCTCACGACCTGATTCTGTACTCTATCTCTTATGATAATGTCACACATCCATCTCAACATACGCATTTCTGCTACCAACAACTGTCGCATATGCCTATGTTTAGTAGGCCAACACTGTGCCCCATATAACATGGTTGGTCGAATTACCATTCTATAGAACTTCCCTTTGAGTTTTACATGGATCTTTTTATCACATAAGACACCTAATGTACTCCGCCATTTGGACCACCCAGATCTAATACGATATAATAGATCATCATCAATATTACTATCTCTCTGAATGATGGATCCGAGGTATTTAAAACTCAATTTCTATGGTATGATGTCAGTGTCAATCGCTACCACCGCCTCTTGTACCATCTGGCTACCCGAAAAGTTGCATTCTAAATACTCCATCTTTGACCTGCTCATTTTAAAACCTTTCAATTCTAACGCTACTCTCCAATGTTCTAACTTAGCATTGACCCCCTCTTTGGTCTCATCCACCAAGATAATGTCGTTAGCAAATAACATACACCAAGGTACCTCTCCTTAAATATGTTTGATAATTTCATCTAACACTAATGTGAATAGAAAAGGATTTAAAGTCGAGCCTTGGTGTAGTCCCACACCAATCTAGAATGCTTCTATGTTGCCTCCTATCGTCCTTACGCTAGTCAATGCTCCATCATACATATCCCTAATCACTCTGATATACGTTTTAGGAATACCCTTTGCCTCCAAACACCACCATATAAGTTCTCTAGGAACCCTGTCATATGCCTTCTCCAAATCTACAAAAACGATATGCAAATTTCGTTTTTATTCCCTGTAACATTCCATTAGTCTCCAAAGTAGATGTATTGCTTCTATCGTGGACCTACCAGGCATAAATCCGAATTGGTTAGCCGAAATAAAGGCAACTCTCTGGATTCTCTTTTCAATTACCTTCTCCCACAGCTTCATGGTATGAATTAGTAATTTGATGCCTCGATAGTTTTGGCATTGTTGAATGTCTCCTTTGGCCTTGTACAGGGGGATTAACTTACTCAATCTCTATTCATCCAGCATCTTGGCTGACTTAAGGATCACATTAAAGAGCTTAACTAACCACTCAATATCGACAACTCCTATTTGCTTCTATAACTCTATAGGGATGTCATCTGGTCTTACAGCCCTTCCGCTCCCCATCCCTCTCAAAACTTTTGTAATTTCTCCCCTTGTGATCCTCCCCTATGAGTACCTGTTTAGACATAGTCCCGACACAGTAGGTTCCCCTAACTCTATGTTGACCAATATGTCTTCGTTATAAAGGCCATAAAAGTATCTCTTCCATCTCCGCTCGATGGCTTAGGCATCTGTGAGTACCTATCCTACTTCATAACGTATATAGCAGACTTGGTTGAAATCCGCCGTCACTCGTTCCCTATCTCTCGCTATCCTGAAAATTATTTGTGCTCCTTTCACCGTATCCAAATCCCTGTACATATTCTCGTAAGTATCTCCTTTAGCCATTGCGATAGTCTTCTTTGCCTTCTGTTTTGCCAGTTTATACTTCACTCTATTAATAATCCGCTCCTCCTCTGTTGCACTTACCAGTAGATCTTTAAAAGCTATTTTTTTGTCTTTACTGTCCCTTGAACCTCGTCTGAGCACCACCAGGATTCCATCCGCCCACTCTTTGTCTTTTAGAAACCCCTAGGAGTTTAGTGGCGATCTCTCTCACTATGGGGGCTACTCCCTGCCACATGCGATTCGCATCCCCACACACACCCCATGGTGCATTGTTCCTAACCTAAGTCCTAAACTATTCCACTATGTCCCCTTTGAGTCTCCCCCATCTGATTTTGCGAAATGACTTGGTAAATAGCTGTGCTCTCCATCCTTTAATTTTTAGATCCAAAACTAACAATTTATGTTGGGTTGATAGGCATGCGACCATAAGTACTTTGCAATCCTTGCACCATGATCTGGCGCTCGTCCAAACAAGAAGATAATCAATTTGCTTCTTTGTCTTGCTACTCTCAAACATCACCAAGTGTGCTTCTTTTTTCTTAAAAAAGGAATTTACTATTACTAACTCATAAGCCAAGGCCACGTCTCATAAATCCACCCCATTATCATTTCTAGTGTCGTATCCGAAACCCCCAGGAATTCCTGTATAAAAGTCTGAAACTGCCCCTATATGCCCATTAAAATCCCCTCCTAAGATGATCTGTTCAATATTAGAGATTTGCGAAAGCACCCCCTCTAGCGTCTCCCAGAAAATACGTTTTTATTGTCTGACTGCATCATCTTGAGGTGCATATGCACATATTACATTGAGAGCCCCACTACTTAAAACAATTTTTGCCACCATTATCCTATCATTGATCCTTGCGATCCCGACTATTCTGTTCATAAGTCGCTTGTCTATTAAAATACCTACCTCATTCTGCTTTCGCGTACTACCCGAGTACCATAATTTGAACCCTCTTATCTCCTTTGCTTTAGCACCTTCCCACTTAGTCTCCTGAATGCATGTTATATGTATCCTATACTTGTCTAAAATATCTACCAATTCTAGGGATTTTTTGGTGAGAATTCCCATGTTCCAAGAGCCTATCCTTATTACATCATCTTCGTCTTTATTCATGTAAGTTGCTCGTACCGACCTGCTTGTACTAATTCTATCCGCGTGATCTGAAAGCATCTCTCTTAACCCGTGTCACTTACATTTCCCGCACATACTATCCTAAGAAATCCGTGAAAGCTAAAACTAATAAACCCTATCGCAAAAGGAAGTAAGAATAATAATAATAATAATAATAATAAGAAGAAGAAGAAGAAGAAGAAGAAGAACAAGAATGATGATGATGATGATGATGAAAAAGAACTAAAGCTAGTAAGAAACTTAATAAAAGGATAATAACAGAAAAATAATAATAACAATAGTACTAAAAATAAAAACACTAAACTACTAATAGGAATAAAAATATTGATAATAATGAAAAAGTGAATAATCAAATAACTTAATAAATTAATAATCGAAATAAATAAATAAATAATAAGAATAA
>JAOQMP010000005.1:10928245-10948442 GCA_027563575.1 Erythroxylum pedicellare | reverse complement strand
TAATGATCAAAGATAGATTTTGATGTATTTGTTAATGATATTGTGTTGAAATGAGCTTGGAAATGAAGTAGAAGAGGCGGTTTAGGGTTAAGATGGGTTATATTTGAAAGATGAGGAGTATATAGATGAAGAATGTCGAAAAATGTCTTCAAAATGAGTTCTGGAAAAGTTCGCAGCAGCGAACTTCTGACTTCGCCGTAGCGAAATCCATTTTTTTGCACAGACATATTTTTCTATTTTGGGCATAACTTTTTTTGTAGTTGTCCAAATTAAGTGAATTTTGATTTGGAGTAAATTATAGACATAGAGATACGAGTTTTGTGAAGAAATGAAATTTAAATTCAGTCTCTAAGGATATCCATTTTTGGATGGAATTTAAGTATAGAATATTGTCTCAGTATAAGAGTAGTCCCAACATGTTTGGAGTATAACTTTTGGATTTCTGAACCAAATTGAATGATTTTTTGTCATTGAAAACTTAAGACAATGGGGGACATTTTTATAGAAGAAAGTGTTGGAAAATTTCTTCATTTACCTGATCGTAAAGATCATGAAAAATGGACCCGAAAGTATGGGTTTTGAAGGGGTTATAGTTCAATTTTAGCTTCTTGATTTTTGAAGCCTTATGAATTTCCTTTGAATGCTGTTTGAATGAGAACTTGGTTTGTTATAGGAAACCAAGCAAGCCCGATCCAAGAGAAAGTGGAAAGACAACATTGAACTTGGATTGCCAAGCGAAATTAGGTGGGTAATATATTTATAGTTGTTATGTAGTATGGGAAAATTGTTTTGCTTGCTTGTATGTTGTGTGTTAAATTGCTTGTTGTGAATTATAGAATTTGTTAAAAATGCATTGTGATTGTGATCATGTTATGATATGGCATCTTGTATAAATGAAAAGAGGAAAAAGCGTGATGAGCATGAAAAGTACGAATGTGTGTGAAATGAGTTATACATTGAACTGTGATTGTGTTTGGGCAAGAAAGGAACATTTCGTTAGTCACGTGCACGTTGACATGTAGCCTTCTCCCAGCTTCCAGCTTAAGGCCACGAGATCTTGAGAAATCGAACTCGTTTTTTTCACGTTATAAACTTCAGTTTATCCATTTTGTCCCACGGAACTCTCGAGCCATTTGTTGTGCATTTCATCATCGATTTGTCAAGCATGATGCATAATTGAGTGTTATTTTGTGATGGATAAATTACATGACATGTCGTTTATGATGACATCTTGATAAATATGAGTTATGAGTTTCAACTTATTGAGTATTGAATTTATATATATATATATATATGTAATTATGCTTAAATATGTGGCTTAATGCCAATGGCTATAAACGTATAAGCCACTGAGCTTCACAGCTCACCCCAATTACCCTCCACTCCTCAAGTGTAGAACGAGAAGATCGTTGATCCTTGCAAGGCATCAAAAACTCCAAGAAAGTTAGAGACTTTTGTACTAAGTTAGTGATTTTAGTTAGCTTTATAAGCATATCAACATTGAGCATCCTTATGTATTTTGTTTTAAGTTTTGATGTGTATGATGATATGTATTTGCTCAATCTCTTTGAATTAGTAAGGAAATGATGAATTGAAATTCCATTTTTGTATGATTATGTTAGCTTGTGGTTAGGTTGGATGGTCAGATTTGAATGTATGTGTTTGTTTAAAATGTTTGTGGATTGCGGTTTCTAAGGGTTTCACCACAGCGAACCTTTTTGAAGGCGTCTTCGCCGCGGTGAACTTTTTTCGAAGGGTCCATGGAGATAACTCCATGGGTTCGCCGCGGTAAACCTATAGCTCGTCGTGGTGAACCCTCCTTTGCTGCCATGCTAAGATTTTTGTTAATATAAATGTGATACCTTTCACTTTTCTTTCCCCCACCCTCTCACGACTGTCCCGAATAATCTTCTTGGAATTTGCCCCAAGACTCGAGTCAAACATTATTTGGTATCTGAATTGATTGTTGGGCTTCGAAAATAGGGTCCAACATCTTGTGGTATCAAAGCTTAAGCTTTTTCCTAGCCTTAGAATGCATAATAGTATGAGTTGTGTGTTGTGTGATTATTTGTTGCATTGTGAATTGATTGATTGCATTAAGTGACATGCATACCATACATACATATATGAAATAAGATTAAAATGTAGCTAATCATTAGTGTTTCCATTAAAGGAGTAAGATGCCACCTCATAGAAGGACACGTGAAATTCTGCAAGGATCAGTTGCACCTGACTCTCCGCCAAAAAAGGAGAGTACAAATGAGTCAGTAGCCCCAGGAAATGCTGAGGCTTCTGTAGGGCTTGGTAGTGGGCCTTTTCGATTGTCGACTCAAGAGTCACCTACTCCATAGGAGCAAATGCCTCCGTTGGATCCGAGGATGTTCCAAGCCTTTGCTCAGGCATTTGTCCAGGCCATAGGTCAGATGCCGTAGACTTCTGCTCCGGCTCCAGCTAAAAAGGAGAAACAGTTTGATAAGTTGAGGAAGGAACGGTACCCGGTATCGACCGATACCGGTACAGTTCCGTTCCAGAGCTCAATCCGGTACCAAGTCCGGTACAGTATTCCTAACTTTGACCTGTAGTAAAAGATTTCACCACCAAGTTGTGACATAAATAATTTGGTGACACTTTTGAGAAATGATTATTTAGTAGTATTTGTAAATGTTAAGAATACTTTTTTATAAAATTACAATTACTTTTATTTTGATTAAATCTTTTAATTAGTTGTGACTTGTCTAATTTTTTATTTGTGTTTATCTAGTTTTTAATTAAATTTTGTTTATAAATAATAGTATTGTGATAATTATGGAATAATTAGGTGTACCTATATCACGTATATCTGTAATATTCTTAGAAGATTCTTTGTTATTTTCTGTAACTATTTAGGTACTCTAAATTAGAAAGTTGATGGGTTGTATCAAGTATATATATTTCCAATTTCTTCAACGAGAAAACACGGAAAATCATTCCCTCAAATTCCTTTATGGTATTAGAGCAGGGAAAAGAAAACCCCAGCTAATTATTGAACCTAATGCAATACAAACACCATGGGTAATGGAGATGACAAAGGGAAGAAGTCAACGTCGCTTGAACCTACTTCTCTATATTATCTTCATCCTTCTAACCATCCTAGAATGAATATCCGTCAGGTGATTTTGAAAAGTGATAATTATTAGGAATAGGAAAAGAGTGTGCGCAATGCTTTCAGAGCAAAGCAAACATTAGACTTATTAGACAGAATCATTACCAAGCCTGAAGATACAGCTTCAAAGATTGAAGATTGGTGGAGTGTCAACTCTATACTTGTAGCGTGGGTACTTAATTATATTAAGCTCACTTTACGTTCCTCTATTACTTATTATGATATAGTGAAGGACCTTTGGGATGATTTATGCTAATTTTTTCGATTGGCAGTGGCCCCCATATACAACAATTAACTTCTGATCTGACTCGTTGTGAACAAAACAGTTATAACATTGCTACATATTATGGGAAAATGAAAAAAATATAGGATGAACTCTCCGTATACTTTCTGATCAAAGGTTGCATTTGTGGTAAGTGTACGTGAAATTGGGCTATCGAACTCGGTAAAGAACATGAAGAAAGTCGAGTTCATTAATTTTTGATGGGCTTGGATGATGATTTATATGGAATATTCATTCCAACATTATTGCTTAAGATTCGCTTCGACCTTTAAATCATGCTTATGCTCTTATGGTTTAAGAAGAGAGATACAAAAATATGACTAGAGGGATAGAAGGGCAGAGTGAGGCTGTTAGTTTTGTTGTTCAAGCAGCCTCATCTTCTTTGCAAGCATCCAACAACCGAAATGACAAAAGATTTTGCTCAAACTACAACTGACTAGGCCACGGGGTAACTTCATGCTTTAAACCTATTGACTATCCAAATTGGTGGATTGGGCTATATGGGAACAATGGCTTGTCTAGGCATGATAAAGGTCATAGAGGTATTGCATTTGGTGGGCATGGTCAAAGGGAGAGTGTCAAGGTTGCCAATTTTGCTCAAAGTGCATCACAGTCTTCGTCAGCTCAGGATGGGGTAGCCGTTCATCTTTCTTCTCAAAATTGGAGTGCGCTTGGTTCTGCTCCTAATGATGATCAAAGGAATACAATGCTTAATATGTTTAAGTCACTTGCTAATAATAATAATAAGGCTCCCACGACTGAAAAATTTACTGGTAAGCTTTCTTTTTCTTAGATATTACATACTAGTGCTTCCTATCACATAAATGGTAATAAAAGTTTGCTTGTTGATCTTCGCGATATAGTTCCCTCTCCTATTACTTTATTCAATGGTACAAATATTAATGCTGTTTAGGAAGGGACGGTGGTATTCAGTGATACTCTCTGAGTTTGGAATGTGTTATATGTTTTGCATTTGAATTGTAACTTGATCTCGTTTGCTCAGTTGATTAAAGCTCATGATTGCATAGTCACATTAACAACCAAAATTTGTGAGAAATAGGATTGCATTTTGAGGATGTTGATTGGTGTGGTTTAAGAGAGGAATAGGGTCTATTGGCTTTGATTAGTGGGGTCACATGTTGGCCATTGTTTTGCATCTACAACAGATACTTATCAAACATGGCATCGTCATCTCGAGGACCCTTCTCATCAATAGGTTTCTTCTCTTCCTAGGGTTAGAAGTTTTGATTATCATAGGAATAAAGATGAACTACATGATATTTGTTTTAAAGAAAAAAAAAAGACTCATGATTCTTTTCCCATGAGTTCTAGTCATGTTACTGTAATTTTTGAGTTGACTCATTATAATGTTTGAGGCCCTTATAGTATTCCATCTTCATATGGTGCCTCTTATTTTTTAATAATTGTGGATGATTATTCATGGTGATGGACCCTGTTTCTGGAACCCAACTCCAGAATTGTAAAACGTTAGTGTGCGTATTACTCTATAGGGATATTTCTATGTAATCTCATTAACCATCATCGGTTCATCATCTTGCTTTGATACTATAAGTGTTGGACCCAGATTCCAAAGCCCACACTAGTCAGACAGTGAAAATCACAACTTGAATTCTTTAGAACAATTGTAGCTCTATGTCTCTAGTTTAATGTGAAATAAGAATCATTTCATTCGGAGCTCTACAGATCAAGATATGATTAAAATTCGGAAGCATATTCAGTAAAATAACCAATTCATGTTCTCCCAACCGATTCCCTCACTTTCTTTCCATCAATCTTTTTGAAATCAACACTAAAAGCCATCAATTTTTGTGGAGAGATATAAAAATGTGTTAGGAATCCATTGATTCAAGAATCAAGTTATTTGGAGGTCGGACGACAAAGTTATAGTCAAAAGAATCAAACATATTTAGATCTAAAAAACCCTTCAGATGCGATGGCGAGGAATAAAGGTGCGATCGCAAGGAATGAAGGTGAGATCGCAACCATAAAGGTGCGATTGCAAGAGTGCCTAGTGAGATCGCGAAAGTGCCTAGTGCGAGCGCGACCAAAGCTGTCCCATATATACATCCTATGCAGCATCACTAAATTATAACAATCATATTTATCAAATCTAATATCGAAAAATTTTGTACTTTATACTGTTGGAAAGCTAGAAACATAAGCTACAACTTTTAAGAAGACAAATTTTGTCTAATTCAGCCTAGATTAATACAGATTTTTCCCTGAAATCAGAACATAAAGTTTTCCCCTATGAAAACTTGAAAATGCAATGTACAACTTGGAATGTCATGAGCATAACCATTTAATTACCAACTTTACTTCATTAAAATCTCTGATATCTACTCATTTAATTCATTATTTATGACTAATTCTCATTATTCACAATTTCCTATCTTTCTTTTTCCATAACACATCTCAGTTATATATAACAACAATTCGTATTCAAAAATTTATCATCTCAAATCAATAACTTCCTCAATTATACCCAATTTCAACTCAACCTCATCCATACACAAACTCATGTTTCATTAACCTCAAAAGAAAAGAGTTTTACAAAGCTTTAACGGCATTTAAAGCCACAATACATCATTTGGAAAATTCCCAAAATACAAAAGATACTTGAATGATAATTTCTCAAAATGTGACTACAGCCTTGTTTTGCATAAATTGCTCCTAAACAAAACAAAACATGCAAATTCAGAGTGATGCCTTGACTCTCGATTACTTGATCTCTTGCTCCTCACCTGGAGATGGGAAGGAATGAGTGTGAGCTTAAAGCTCGTGGGTAACAGTTTATAATGGATAACAAGCAAAACCTTGAAATTGTTCATGTGTCATAGAAAATTCATAAAACGCATAGTTCTTAAAATCTCAACCAAATTCACAATAATATAAATCATGTATGTATCAATCTTGTCAACATATCATGAACAATAAGCACATCGGAATGGCTTGGGTAGGTCTATAAACAGAACGTACTAACACAATTCCATAACATGGTCTTGTGTAGCCGTGAACAGAACGTACTATCACAATCCCACATAATGGTTTTGCATAGCTGTAAACTTAGGGGAGTCCGTAAAGGAGTTCTATGACACCAGCGGGCAGCGGGAGAAGCCTTTAGTCGAAGTATACTTGATATACAGAATGGACCACCACAAACCCACATAACATATAATTCATGGCATAAACACATTGCCCTAGATGACACATTTCAGAAACTTGTTTTTCATGAGCGTGAAATATTTCGAAAACCATTTCCATGTCCATTTCACAATTGATTAACCAAATTCACATATCAAACATATGACAATTTCTCAAATCATTCAAAAGCAATAAATCAAATATTTATGAAGCAATTGAAAACATTTTATTCTCTTAATTTAAAAGAAAACTTTAATGGCTCATTAAATCTATTATAAATATGTAACACACCTTGAATTCCTTGCTTAAAGACTTGCTAAAAAATGCCTCTCCTTTTGCTCCTCTTGCCTCTATTGATTCCCTTAACATTGACAAACTTTCCAATTTAATAGGAACTCTAATTTGAGGACCCAAAGAAACATATGCATAAAATTGATCCTTGAAAGCTTAAACCCATGCATTTCCTAAGCTTCTTGAACTAAAACCTTCTAAAAATTCAAAAAATTCAAAATGGGCTTACCTTGATTCTTTACCAAATAAAGAGATGTTTGGCTCTAATAGAAGCTCTCATCTTCCTCTTCTTGAACCATCTCAAAATCTCTCTTAAAGGATAAAAAAAATTGAAACCTAACTCAAACTTCCTTCTTTTCTCTCTTCTCCACGACACTCTCTTCTTTCTCTCTTTTATTTTCATTCTTCTCCCTCAATTCACGTTTTATCCTTTTCTTAAATGCAAGACCACATTTTCATCTTCCAATCCTACCCTTAATGAGTGTGTAATGTCCATTTTACCCTTCCTTGTATGTCTTATGTTCTTTATCCTTAAGTGAACTACCAAAAATACCTTTATACAAATTTTACTACCTTAACACTTTAATTCAATTAACCTATGCCATATAATCTCACTAACATTAACATAATAATTAACTCCAAAAATTAATCTATCAAGACCTCAAAATTTTATTTAAATCATGCTTATTCATCAAGAAAAAAAATTCAGGGGCCAACACACGGGGTGTTTGGGTTTACTTGATGGTTGATAAAATTGAGGTTGGAAAAATCATTAAAATTTTTTTATGTTATGGCTCAAACATAATCCAATCAGAAGGTTAAACGAATTTGTAGTGACAATGGCACTGAAATTACTTGTTTGGAGCATTATTTTGCGAAACATGGGATTTTATTTGAGACCTTGTGTGTTAGTACCCCTCGATAAAATGATAGGGTTGAGTGTAAACATCGTCATATACTTAACGTTACTCGAGCCCTCCATTTTCAAGCAAATTTGCCACTTGATTTTTTTTGGAGGGGGGTGGGGGGTTGTATTCTTACTACAAGCTACCTTATACATCACAAAGGAAAAACTCCCTATGAAATTATTTTTGGGTGTCCACCCTCATATAAACATTTTCATATTTTTGGGTGTCTTTGCTTTGCATCTAAAATTTCTCAAGACCGAAATAAGTTAAATTTTCATAATTAGAAATGCATATTTGATGGGTACCCTAATGGAAGAAAAGGATGGCGTTTGTATGATCTTAAAAGTGGAGATTTCTTTGTTTCTCAATACATGGTATTTTATGAAAATAAATCTCCATTTACCGATCCTCAACCTTAGCAATGCTCACCTACCCCTGCTTCTTTATCGCCACACTCAGCGATTTTTGATATTGAAATAAGGGGGAGCATATCCTCTATAGCCCTAGCTATTTTGCCCAATACTGACGAGAGGGGGAATGATGTTACTCCCTCTATATCCCTTACTATGAAACTTAACAGCCTTCAGATGAAGTTCCTCGTTGTGGTTCTCAGGATAGGAAACCTTTGATTCTTTTATGAGATTATATTTGTCACATGACCAGATGCTTAGAACCTGTCTCCTCTTCAATACTACCTGCGTCTTCATCGTCCTTAGGTACACCGTATCCTTTTGTTAATGATGTGACTTACAATAACTTTTCTACTCCCTATGCTCGTTTCTTGGTAGCCATCATTACACGAAATAAGTCTACATCATTTTCAGATGCTATTGGTGATGCTAATTGGCATAAAGCTATGTGAAAAGAGATAAAAATCTCCTAAGAATAATGTGACTTGGGTAATTGAGGATTTACTATCTGGTAGAAAGGCCATTAGGAGTAAGTGGGTGTATAAGCTCAAATACAACTCCGATGGCACCATTGAGCATCACAAGGCCCATCTCGTTGTTCATGGGAACAATCAAGTGGAAGGTATTGACTATAATGAAACATTTGTGCCTGTTGCAAAAATGGTTTCTATTCGTGTTTTCTTATCTGTGGCAGTTATTCGTGACTAGGAACTACATCAAATGGATGTTCATAATGCATTTTTTCATGGTGATCTAGATGAGGAAGTATATATGAAGCTTCCTCCTAGTTTCTTGGGTTCTTCTCCTAAGAAAGTATGTCATCTTTGAAAGTCGCTTTGTGGCCTTTATTAAGCACCGCAAAATTGGTTTGCAAAACTTGCTAATGCTTTTACATCTTTTGGCTTCACACAAACATACATAGATTATTCCCTCTTTTCTTTTCAGCACAATGGTATTGAACTCCATGTTCTGATTTACGTTGATGACCCTATTATCGCAAGCAATAATTATGATGCAATTATTAATTTTAAAGTATATTTGAGTGTCTGTTTTCATATGAAAGACTTAGGAGCCTTGAAGTATTTTCCTAGTCTTGAGATTATACGTAGTCTTAAAGGTCTCTTTATTTCTCAGCACAAATATGCATTGGATATTATTTCCAAAGTTGGTTTACTTGGTGCCAAAACGTGTGAATTCCCTATTGAGCGGAACGATCATATTGTGCTTACCATTGGGCCTGACTTTACTGAACCTATTCGTCATCAATGATTAGTTGGTCGCCTCATCTATTTGAAAATCACTCATCTAGAACTTTACTATGTGGTACATAATCTTGCTCAATTTATGCAATGTCCCAAGGATCCTCATTGGGTTCGTCATCAATGATTAGTTGGTCGCCTCATCTATTTGAAAATCACTCATCTAAAACTTTACTATGTGGTACATAATCTTGCTCAATTTATGCAATGTCCCAAGGATGCTCATTGGGATGCTATTTTTCGTAAGATACCTTAAAGAGCATCCTGGTCTAGGGCTTTTGCTACATCGTGATAGTGATCTACATCACAATACGTATTGTGATTTCAATTGGCAACTTGTTCATTGACGCGATGTTTCATTACTGATTACTTTATTATGTTAGGTATCTCTTCGATATCATGGAAGACAAAGAAACAACCTACTTTATTTTGTTCTTTCGCTGAAGTTGGGTATCGCTTTATGGCCGCTACTAAGTGAACTCATATGGCTTAGGTTACTTCTTACTTCTCTTGGTGTACCTCATCCATACCCTATGTGTTTATTTTGTGATAGTAAGGCAGATCTTAACATAGTTATGAATCTCGTGTTCTATGATTGTACTAAACATATTAAGGTCAATTGTAATTATGTGCATGATTAGATGCAAGTTACCAATACTACTACTTTTCATGACCACAAAGTAAATCGTTGATATTCTTACCAAAGCTCTTAGGAAACTACAGTTTCAATATCTTCTTCGCAAGTTCGGCATTCGTGACCTACATGCTCTAATTTAAGGGAGAGTATTGCAATAATTGTGGAATAATTAGGTGTACATATATCATATATATCTATAATATTCTTAGGAGATTCTTTGTTATCTTTTGTAACTATTTAGGTACTTGAAATTAGGAAGTTGCTGGGTTGTATCGTATATACATTTTCGATTCCTTCAATGAGAAAACAAAGAAAATCATTCCCACAAATTCCTTTAAATAGCTCTCATTTTTTAGAAAACATATATAAATTTATTAAATATTTTGTGAATTTTGTAATAGGCCTTTAAAATTAAATTAGGCAAATCTCTTATCTTTTCCATTTCCTCCTTTTATTCTATTATTATTATTTATTATTATTATTTCAATATGATATCAATAGTTAAATTTGAATATTCACAACCGTAATTTCTTTCAAGTAAGTGTGTTATAATCATACTATTTTAAAAAAATAAAATTAATATCTATAAAGGCTAAAATTTCCTATGATTTGATTAATAATCATACCAACATAAGTTATTTGACATGTCAGTGAATTACATGCGAAGTTACATCATTAATTGATATTATTTCTTTTAAAAAACAAGATTACCATATAGCAACTTGATAATGTTAAAGAGAAAGGAGAAGTTCTAGCTTCTCTCTAAAATACTGCGTAAGATGTGTGGTCTTTATATGTGGTAGCCTGATAAGTCTATTTTTCTTTATCCTTAGATCTTTTCTTAATCTTCATTTTTCTCCTTTTTGTGAGTACCATTTTATTTTGCTTTTGTACTCATCATCTTTAGTTCCTTTATTTATTTGTCTTCTTAATCTCCATTATTCTTAACTTGTAGCTTTTTTCCCACTCTTTTTTCTCTTTTAGCCCCTCTTTTTTCTACCTTTCTCAATTTTTTCTCCTTCTTTTTCTTTATCTAACTATATGTTGAATACGACGCCTCCTGAAAATTTCCCAGTCTTCCTTTCTCCCGCCTTAAACTATAATCTTTCACTAGTTATATACTCTCCCAACTAGCTTCTTATTGCTCAAAGTTTCACATCAATTATTACTTTTAAAGCTTCTCTCCCTCATACTTTACCCCCTATATTACCTTGGTCATCCCCTTTGCCTAGTCATGCCCCTTCCTAGAATCCTCTTCCTAAAAGGAGAATTTAGTTGCAAGTGCTGAATAACAAGTCTCCATCTCCTAAACTCTTCTATTTTTTCTTAATAAATTGGATGGGAAACCTATTGTAGCTCATTCAATTTAAGTTTTTAAGGAAGGGGCAATAAATGGGATGCTTAGTTGACTTCTTCCATGGAAAAATATATCCATAGCAATTATGCATAAGTAGGCTAATAATCAATGGAACCAGTAGGGACCAATTGAGGTATAGATTAATAAAGATATTTTAAAATTTTAGCTCCCAATTTAAAGCTCAAAAAGTGCTAAAAGTCAATCCTTGGCATATCAACACTAAACTCATTTTCATTCAGAAATGGTGGCTAAGGATTTAACTATAAAACCTTAAGCAAAACCAAGTACCCATCTAGATCAATATTTATAATATCCAATTGGAATACTGGACTATAGAGGGCCTCATTCACTTGACAATTTTTATTGGAAAACGAATATATATCGATGAAGCTATAGCAACGACGAAGAGAATCAACTATAAAAAAAACCTTATAAATTAGCTAACATCCAATACAAACTACCTAAAATTATCCCCTTGAGGAGATTGAATGAGAATGAGAATTTATTTGAGGATGCAATCACCATTTCCTACTCTTGGAAGACAAAAACAATAAGCAAAAAGCGTAAGTAAACCAACTAGAAAAACTTTCCTCTTTGGAGATTATGAAGAATTAATGCAACAAGATATCTTGCCTAAATATGTATTGATGAATAATCCATAAGGAGCTACTAAAGAAGCATAGATGGAAAAGGATTGAAAGTTAAATATTGTAAAGAATTCCATAACTCCCAAAGAAAAGGAAGAGAAAGCCCCTAAAATTTGTGAAGGTGAAATGATTGATATTATAAGTTTCTGTCCTTCTTGTGGTAATGGAGATCGCATTAATACATTGGTATTGAATCAAAAGGTGAATGATAACTTTTTAAAGATGACTCCTAAAGTGCTTCAAGTTAAAGACATTGGGGATGACTCTTCTGTATTTACCACTTGCATTGGCAAGAAGGTGATAGGTAATCACAAAATTATGAAAGTAGAAAGGAGGAAATCAAATATTACAAAGAATTCTACATTTTCTCCTACATAATGTCAATTTTAGCATGAAATGTTTGGGGAATTAATAGCCCCACCAAGTAGAGCTCTCTGTAGAGCTTTCCATTTTTTGTTAAGTCATCCTTTATTGGATTGTTGGAAACAAAATCAGTTGAGAATAAATGTTAAAAACTTGGCTTCCTGAATAAGCATAAGAAGTAATTAACAATCATCAGCACCATTTTTGTGGTAGAGTGAAAGTTGTATTGAGTCTGATCAAGTAAAAATTATAAGCACATTATATATAGAGTAGCTTATCCATGTAAATGTCGAAATGAAGCAAGATATTTGCTCCTTTAGAATTGAACTTTAAAACAATCTCAAGGCTATTGGTTCCTCAATTAACTCTATATGGATCATTTTGGGGGGAGTTCAATATTATGATTTTCCAATCCGAATCTGAAAGGAAAGCCTATATAATGAATTACTCAAAGTACCTAGAAGATTGCATTAGTTTTCTATAAATGGCGTAACTCAAAATGGAGGGTAATTACTTTATATGGAGCAACAAGTAAACAGACATTGGCTTTTCAAAAAGAAGCTTGATAGAGTTATTTTAACGCACCATGATTCTTTAAATTCCTTAGTAGTAAAGCTATTTTTATAAACCCCCACTTCTTTGATCACTTGCCAATTTGCATTCAGAACTTAAAGTCTCAATAAAGATTTGACTTTCCTTTCTAGTTTAATAACTATTTGATATCAACAAAGGCGTTTAAAGAGGCCATTATAAAGAGGTTAACTCTCCAAGTTCAAGGCCATAAGCAATTTATGTATATAAGGAAAATCCAATAGGTAAAGGAAGAGCTAAAGATTCTTAATAAAAGAAAATATTGTAACACTTAACAAGCAATAAATATAGCAAGGGATAACTTGTCAAGAATTCAAACCTTCCTTTATGCTCACTGAAAGGATAACTAGCTTCTAGTAGAGGAAAAAAAAGTCTTTAGCTTCTAGTAGGGGAAAAAAGTCTTTTAATGTTATAATTAAGAAATTTATGCTAATCAATCACTTATAAAATAAAAGTCAAAGGTGCTTTGGTTGAAGCATGGAGATAGAAATACAAGCTTCTTCCACAAATCTATACTTAAAAAAAAAAGAATAGCCTCACTTCTACAGAAGAATAAATCAAACATTGACACTCAATTTGAGCTAAAAATGGAAGAATTTACATTGCTTCTGTACTGCTTATGATTTAGAGTCTTGAGGCTTTTCTTTCGTGCAACTTTTATAATCAACCTTTAATGAGTAGCTCGCCAATGATCAAAAGGATTTCTTGACCAGCATTTTCATTGTTAATAATTTGGAAAAAAATTTAATCTAAATCCTCATAAAGCTCTAAGGCCTAATGATATCAATGGTCTTTTTTCCCACTTAACTAAAGATGTGATCACTGATGTAGTGTTGGAGTTCTTTAATAATGGAATGATGCTTAGTGAGCTAAGCAAAATGGTCATTTTCCTAATCCTAAAGGTACATTCCCCTAAATATTTAAAGGAATTCAGGCTTGTTTCATATTTTAATTCAATCTGTAAGGTCATATCCAAAGTTATTGCTAAAAGATTAAAGAAAGTTCTACCTAACTTCGTTGGTGTGTCCCAAAATGCTTTCACTAAAGGAAGTTCTATTGAGGATAACATTTTTTATCCTAGGATCTCTTCAAAAACTATAATAAGAAATATTCTAGCAAAGATTCTGTCTTAGAGATTGATTTTTGTAAGGCTTTTAACATTATTAAGTGGAACTTTATCATCAATTCATTAAAAGCACTTGAGTTCCCTGGTGTTTTTGTAATATGGATTAATCAGTGTATGTTGACAATTTCTTATAATATTCTAGTTAATAGAGAGGCCATTAAAGTTTTCAAAAGTACCAAGGATTAAGGCAAGGGAATCTCTTTCCCTTTATCTTTTCACCTTTGGCGTAAAAAAATGTTAACTAGATTCTTCAAATTGGTGGTTGATCAAGAGAAAAATGCAAGAAATCGAACTGAAGTAGCTTATCCTTTGTCGGTGGTTTGATCATTTTCTTTAAGTTTATTACAGGTTTACTGGGTTTTCTTATAGCGTGCTTGAATACATTCAGTAAGATTTTAAGGCTCTTAGTTAACATATACAAAATCCATTTATTTCATTTCTACAAATGCCACTAGTTTATCTAGTTTAATAGTTGCTATCATAGGGTTGATTTGAAGCCCCCTTTACCTATTTGGGGGTCCCCATATCATTTATTAAGTCTTTGATTAGAGAGTTCACTTCTTTATTGGAGAAAGTTTTAAAAAATGCTTTCATATTAGTATAGTAGAAGATTATCTTTTACCGAAAGGATTCTGTTGTTAATCTCTGTGATTAATGGTCTTCACATTTATTGGTCTTCTCATCACCTAATCCCTTCAAACATAGAAAAGACAATTAAAAGACTCATAAGGCAACTCCTTTTAAGATGGTGATAACTCTTCTTATGCTCTGGCTAAGGTGAAATAGTGTGAAATATATCTCTTTAGAGAGGAAGGATGATTGAGAATTATACCTCTTAGACTCACTAACAATGTGCTCATGTTCAAAAGATATTGGAGAATTTTTATTAATAAAAAATCCATAAGGGTTAAGTGGGTACACTCTTATTACCTGAACAATCAAAGGTTTTGGTCAATTACTATTAGAAATAATTCATCTTGGACAATGATGAGCTTACCAAATTTAAGAGAATATCATATTTTTCTTCTTATTAATGAAACACAATGGAAATCTTACTTATTTTTAGCATGATAATTGGTTAAAACTAGGACCTCTAACCAAATGTTGGATTTAAGTCCTATAAGTCTTAAATAATGCTCACCTGCATCTGGAACTCTTACTAAGGTCTAGCATAAGGGATCATCTCCTTGGTTGTTCACTTGATCCTAGCTAAGTTGATAGCAAGCTAGTCCTCATGGTTCACTAATGCTTTGATTAGCTTTTAAAGGAAAATTAAGTACCAATAATAGTCTCAAATTTTTTTTGAACATCTGATAACTTTTGTCCTGTGTAAAACTGAGATTGAATCATTCATTATTATTCTTCAATTGTAACTTTACCACCAAGTTCTAGATCTACGTATAGTTGTTATGCAATATTTTTCCTAATAGCTCCAATTTCTAGGATTGGAATGATTGGCTCTCAATGAATAGCAGTTGTAAAAAGGAAGGCTTGAGGGTGTTGAAGGTCTCATTTGGTTACATAATTTATAAGATTTGGATAGAAAGAACTAAGAAAAATTTTCAGATTCAAGTTCTTCCTTTAAACTCATTTACAGTGGAGCTTGTAAAGGATATAAAGGATCACTTAACAACACTCAATCTATATCTTGTTTGTAAAATGATGCATTTCACCCTATTATGTTATCTTTTATGTGAAATGTAATCCAAAAATGAAACACTAATATTAAAAGAAACACGGAAGGAGTATCAACTAATTTTTAATACTTATCCCTTAGAGAAATTATGCTTCAAGGGGCAAGTAAACTTTTTGTTCTTATAAAACCTTGTTATAAAGTAGGGCTATTAGTTTTGAATTGTTTCTTTAATATTGTCTTTACATACCTCCATCTTTGGAATGATCAATTAATCATTTAATTTCTCAAAAAGATATATGATTTCCATAATTTGATTATTATAATTACTACAATTCAATCCATATTTACCTTGAGGGAGATGTTGAAATATCTTTTGAGATAATCTTAATTACACTTACTTTGAAAACATACATAAATTTAATGAGAAAGATGTGAGTTTTATGTTGTGTTTGTGGAATAACTCCTAGTAGTCGAACCACGTAAATCTCTCATCTTTGTCTTTCATTCCTTTCATTCTATTTCTCATTACTTTTTTATTTTGTATTTAAACATATATCATAGCTAGGTTTATGTATTCATACCCACATTTCATTCAATTAAATTTGTTATAATCACAAAATTTTAAAAATGTGTTAGGAATCATATAAGTTGATGTTATCTACCTTCGTATCAACAACCATACAAGCTGAAGATTATTTGTCATGTTAACAACTCATATCTAGTACTGCATCATCAACCAATATATTAGACATTATGTTCTTACAAATAAGATATCCCTATAGTTTCATTTTTACGAATAAGGTGATTTTTATACTTTGATCTATGCCTAAGGGGATATTAAGAATATATTTAAATATGATCACGATCAAGCATACTTTAATCAAATCCTTGAATTAATTTTGATTTATCTAAAATTTTAATTTGTGTATATCTAATTTCTATTTTAGTTTAAGATGTATTTAAATAAGATTCTCATTATTGTGAAGAGGACATAAAAATCTAATGAGAGAATGAACCTTATATTATGTCTATTAAGTAATTTTTTATTGGAAATATCTTATTTTCCTTATTCACTTCTTTTATTCTCTTTCTTATTATTTCCTTTAGTATATCAATAATAAAAAAGAACTATGCTCTTTTTAACAAATATTGACCCAAATAAAATCTTGCGCCAATTTTATTTATTTATTTTGATTGTATTTTTTAATAAAACCAACTTCGAATGATATTTAGTATTGTGGTCAAAGTTTATACATTATTGGTGATTGCTTGTTGATTTTTAAACTATTACATTGAGTAAAGAAAGATAGTAAGTTATTTCTAGAATAAATCAACCTCACTTCAAAGAGTTCTCATATTATAAATATGGTGTCATCTTGCTTTATGTTTGAGTTTATAATTTTGTAGTATTGAGCATGGCTATTTTTCATAAGAATTCTATTATTTGTAACATGGTTGGATTATAGTAGAAATTTATCCATTTGATGTACATTATTTTTTCAGAGAAAGTATTCTTTAGAATATATCTAATTATGCATTTTTATTGTATTATCATTTTGTGCAAAATGATTGGTTTATACCCTTTTATTAAACCCTAATACACTACTCACCTCAGTCATCAACTTGAAGGGGATCAATTATATAAGGAGAAATGAATCTGGGAATAATATAACCTATAGTAAGGTTGTTGGAGTCGTTGTTCTAAAACCTATTTAATATGTTTTAATAATTGTCAGCTACTAATAACGTTTATAACATTATACCGCTATTGCCATACAATGTTCATAACTTTAATACACTTTAATGTGTCTTTATTTCATGGTTAACATATAAAGCTCTCCTCTATATATATTTGACCCATGCATTTGCTTTTCTCCTCCTTCTTTGGTTGCCACGCTTTTCATTTTTCCATACAACACACAAATTTTCTTCTATAGACAGTTGACAGACACGTATAGTTATTAATACACACATCTTCTTTTCATCTCATCTCTTTTATGTTCTTTTGCTGTTATAACTTCTCGGAGACAATTCCTACTCCGCCCTTTGGAGTGCATCGAAGCTGGTGGAGGAGGCGTTAATGCTGGGGTCGGATCCTGTTGTCCTGCTACACCATAGAAGGGGAATTTCTAACTTAGGATAGTGATTTTTCACGATGCCTTGCATTCAGATAAGTCGTTCCAATTTATTTTATTGCTATTTTGCTAACAATCTAAGTCAAAAAATTATTACGTTGCTACTACTAGTCGAAAAATTATTACGTTGCTACTATTGTTAGATATTTATTACATTATGCATACTATTTTTTGGAACTGCTACTGATTGTTGGAAATTGTTGCATTTTTATACTATTTTTCAACTATTCTTTCGATTATGTTGTTGTGTTTTTTTTAGAATATTGCTCTGTTCTTACTGCTACTTGAGTGTTTTGTGTCATACATCTCTTTTATCGGATTCAATATGTTGTCTACGAATGAGACTCACATAGATTCTGCCCCTATCACTGTAGCGCAGAGGATTATATTTAACCTAATTAGATTATAACCTCTAGATGGGATAAATTTTAAACGATAGTTTGAGAAATTTCTATTTTACTTTCAGAGATATGAAATTGATTATGTACTATTTCAAGATATTCCTAATGACAATACCAACCCTAAGACAACTAAGGATAATCGTACTGTTTGGGGAGTGTTGCTCAACCTTATGATCAACCTATTATTTGATATCTATTGCAAGTACAAAATTGTTAAGAAAATATAGGATGCGTTAGAAGTGAAATACGAGACTGATGATGCCAGTACTAAGAAATATGAAGTTGCTAGCTGGTTAAAATTTACCGTTGTTGATGATAAGCCCATTATGGACTAATGACATAAGTATGAAAAACTAGTTGCTAAAATCCTGACTAAGGGTATGAACATGTGTGAGTTGTTTCAAGCTAATGACCTTAATAAGAAACTGCTTGCCTCATGGAATGAGTATAAAAACCAGTAGAGGCATAAGAAGAAAGTCATGAAGCTTCAGGAATTGATAAGGCATATAAAGATTGAGGATGCCAATCGTACACAAGATAAGACCAAACTGAGGATGCCAATCTTACACAAGATAAGACCAAACTGAGGATGCCAATCTTACACAAGATAAGACCAAATCACTCACCTTTGTCCTTACTGTAAAGGATAATGTGATAGAACATAAAAATGCAAGTAACTTTAAGAAGAATGGTCGACAAAACAAGTCTTTCAATAATAACAAGCAGGGTCAGTTTAAGCACAAAAGCATTTATGGTAACTGTTGGTGGTGATACAAGCTAGGCCATCCTGCTGCTCATTGCTAAGCTAGAATTAACTATGAGAAGAAGAGCCAAAGACAGAAACCATGAAAGTTGGAGAAAGAAAATTAGATGGGGTACCAACGAGGCAACCAGAAGAGCTTTAGTAAGCCTCAAGCTAATATGGTCGAAGCTGTGATCATGACAAGGAGATTATTATGATTATGGTGTCCAAAGTCAACATTTTGAAAACCTGGTCGAGTGGATTGTTGACACAGGAGCCACATACCACATCTGCGCTAACATAGATCTGTCCAAGGATTTGAATGATGCTACTGATGGTGAATTTGTATACATGGGCAACTCTAGCAGAGTTTCTGTCCAAAGAGTTAGGAAGGTCACTCTCAAACTCACTTCTGGAAAAGTGTTGATGTTAGAAAATGTTTTATCTATTCCTGATGTATGTAGAAACTTGATTTTTGGTGCATTGCTTAACAAGGTTGGTGTTAAACTTACTTTTGATTATGATAAGCTAATTCTTACTAAGAATGGAAACTTTGTTGGTAAAGGGTTTTATAATGGGACTTATTTATACTTGACGTTGAAATGAATGCATCTGCTTCTTCTGCTTATATTGTTGAGTCACTATACCTATGGCATTCTAGACTTAGGCATGTAAATGTGAGGTTAATTAAAAGGATGCAAAGCTTAAACTTATTGCCTAAGATTACCAATGAAATGGAAAAATGTCAATTTTATATTGAGGCTAAACACTCTAAGAAACCATTTTAAGTCAGTAACCAAGAGAGAGTCACATTTGTTGGACTTGGCACACACAGAATTGGGTGATTTTAATAATTTTATGTGAGTAAATGAGACATGAGATATTATATTACTTTTATAAATGATTATTCTAGATTTACTAAGGTTTGCTTGTAAAAAATAAAAGTGATGCAAAGGAAATGTTTATGAAACACAAAGCTAAGGTTGAAAACCAATTGGAAAGGAAAATTAAGAGACTAAGGTATGATTGAGGTGGTGAGTATAGTATTGATTTCCATATTGATTGTTGTGAAAAAGTTAGGATTATTCATGAACTTTCAACCTC
>JAOQMP010000005.1:10914575-10928185 GCA_027563575.1 Erythroxylum pedicellare | reverse complement strand
AATCGAATGTTTAAGGATATAATGAATGCAATGTTGATGTCCTCGGGTTTACTCAACTTTATGTGAGGGGAAGCTATTCTTTCATCTTGTTATGTTCTAAACAGGGTCCCTTATAAGAAACTAGTTCAAACCCCTTATGAAATTTAGAAATGTTATCTACCTAACTTGCATTTTTTTTAGTGTGGGGGTATCTTGCTAAGGTTGCTCTACCTGTACATAAGAGGAAGAAAATTGGGCCAAAGACTATTGATTCAATTTTTATAGGATATGCATCTAATAGTGCTGCCAGTAGATTTATAGTTAAGGAAAAGGTATCTAGCACTTATAGACCAATTAAAGAGTCAAGAGATGTAGTGTTCTTTGAGAATATATTAACTATGAAGTTAGTGTGCAAGCTCCCAAAGAATTTGTCCCTAGCTCTTCTACTAATGATGACATAGAGGAAAAGGACATTATTAAACTAAGGAGAAGTAAAAGAGCTAGAGAACCCACTAGTTTTGGTTCTGACTTTATTATATCCTTTATGGTGAAAAAACCTGAGAAGATACATGATGTTTTTGTAATGACTTATATTATTAAGGAAGGTCCCAAAACTTATGAGGAAGCAATGAGATTTGTGGATGCTACCTTTTAGAAGCAATCCATAGACACTGAGTTAGAGTCAATCACATCTATTAGAGTCAATCACATCTAATAAAACTTGGGTTTTAGTTTATCTACCTTGAGGATGTAAGCCTTTAAAGTGTAAGTGGATTTTTAAAAAGAAATTGAGATCTGAAGGAACCACTAAGAGGTTTAAGACAAGACTTGTGATTAAAGGTTTTAAACAAAAAGAAGGTTTGGACTTTTTTAATACTTATTCTCTTATTACTAAAATTGCATCTATAAGGATGTTTTCTGCTATTGCCTCAATATTTAAGCTACATGTGCACCAAATAGATGTTAAGACAACTTTCTTGAATGGTGATCTTGATGAGAAAATTTATATGGTCCAACCCAAAGGGTTTAGAGTGCCTGGTTAGGAACAAAAGGTGTGTAAGTTGGTTAAGTCATTGTATAAACTTAAACAAGCTCCCAAATAGTGGCATTAGAAGTTTGAAAGTGAGATTTTCAAACATGGTTTCACCTTTTGTGATGTTGATTCTTGCATTTATGTGAAATTTGATGTCAATGGTTGTGTGATCATAACTCTTTATATGGATGATATGCTTATTTTTGGTATTAGCTTATCTGTCATTGATACTACCAAGAGTTTGTTAAAGTCTTCCTTTGATATGAAAGATTTTGGACCTGTGGACATCATTTTGGGAATCAAAGTTAATAGAACTAACTCTGGTTTTTGGTTGAATCAAACTTATTATATTAAGAAAATTTTTAAAAAGTTTGGTTACTATGATGTTAAACCAGTCAAGACTCCCTATGATGCTAGTGTTAATTTAAAGAAAAATCTTGGTAATAGTGTAAACCAAGCTAAGTATGCTAAAATTCTTAGTAGTGTGATGTTCTTGATGAACTATTTTCATCCTGATATTGTATACTGTAAGAGTAGACTTAGTAGGTATACTCATAATCTTAGTTAAGAGCATTGGAATGCATTGATTCATTTGTTGAGATATTTGAAAGGTACTATGCATTATGGATTATCTTTTGGTGGTCATCTTCTTGCATTGGAGGGATATTCTGATGCTAAATGAGTTTATGGAGAGTGATGATATACACTCTACCAGTGGTTATATTTTTACCGTAGTGAGAGTTATTGTGTCTTGGAAATCTTCCAAGCAAACGTGTATTGCAAGATCAACAATGGAGGTTGAGTTTATGCTTTAGAATTGGCAAGACGGGAAGCTAAGTGGCTAAGGAATCTCTTAGCAGATATCTTATTTTGGGAAAAACCAATTCCTTTTTATGTTCCTTCATTGTGATTCGCAAGCTACCATTCATGTTGTTATGAACAAGGCATATAATGGCAAAAGTTGATATATCAGATTGAGACATAAAATTGTTTGTACTTTAATTAGACATGGTGTAATATCTTTAGACTATATCAAGTCAGAGAGTAACTTAGCAGATCCATTTATAAAAGCTTTGAGTAAGAAACTAGTTTCAGAGCATGCTAAAGGGATGGGGTTGAGCCCAATTGTGTAATAACCTTGTGATTGACACCCGTCTTAGGAAACCAAGTTCAATATGTCAAACAAAGTTATATGGTGACTACTTATTTGTATTTTGTTTATGAAATAATGCTGAGATATATTCAGTTATTGAATAACATCCCCAGCCTGAGTTTGATGAGGTTGGATTGTTTAATCCTTAACGAGTTTCATAGCCCAAGTTTGGGTGATGTTAGCAGTACACACTTGATGGACTCACTTACATGATTGTGGGAGCTAATCATCCTCCTATGAGAGTATTTGGGCTATCTCTCTAGAGCAATCATAAGACTAAGACATTTTAAGGCTGTTTATTTTTCTAGTAGGTTCTGTCTTCGATTTTCTTGGACACCAGGTTTAAGACTTAGTTCACTTGGTTATTCGTCAATTTTTCTCCTAAATTGATACAATTTATTTCTCAAGTTTTGGATTAGGTGGGAGATTATTGGAGCCGTTGTTCTAAAACATGTTTAAAAATATGTTTGATTAATTGTTAGTTACTAATAATGTTTATAACGTTATTACCGCCATTATCATGCAACATTCATAACTTTAATATACTTTAATGTGTCTTTATTTCAAGGTTAATGTATAAAGCTCTCCTTTATATATATACGACCCACGCATCTACTTTTCTCCTCCTTCTTCAGTTGTTGTGCTTTTCATTTTTCCATACAACGCACAAATTTTCTTCCACAGATACTTGATAGACACGCATAGCTCCTAATACATATGCATCTTCTTCCCATCTCATCTCTTTTTTGTTCTTTTGCTATTATAACTTCTCGATACTCTGCCTTTTAGTGTGCACCGAAGTTAGTGGAGGAAGTGTTAACCCTGGAGTCAAATCCCGTTGTCTTGCTGCACCATAGAGGAAAAATTTTCAACTTAAAACAGTAATTTTTCACGATACCTTATATTTAAATAAGTCGTTCCAATTTATTTTATTACTATTTCGCTAACAAATGTGGCCAAAAAAAATTCTCAAGACCACCTTATGATAAACTCGCAATATTAAAAGGACTTCAAATCATGTTCGTAGGGCAGTGAATGTTAAAGTCAATAAAGCTTTGGATTGTGCATTGTGACAAAACAGTGCACAGGCAAAAGCAGACAAAAGACTAAAGAAACTAAAAGGGGATATATTGTTCACATGATGATTCGGATACAAGTAGTGGAAGAACGATAAAGAGGGAGGGAAAGAAGAGATCTGATCCCGACAATGACTGCCAAAAACATGATGCCCATGTTCTTATAGATGTTTTTGATTCATATACAAAACTAAGAAGCTATAAGATATAGGTTTATAGAAGTCACACGTCTAAATTTGTCAGATGCTGCTTCTTTATTAGCCAATGGCTAGCTGATAAATTGCCTATCGTTAGGCTCTTCTTCTTGATTTTTTTCTTTTTGTTACCGTAATACAGATAGCAAACTACACAACCATACATTGTATGGTAGGTGACAGATACCGAACCGCGACACAGCTCGTGGATATAAAGTGAAAGAGAAAGAAAGTGAATTAAGTGTTTATATAATGTAAATTAAGTTAAAGATAGTGGGAGTGATGTGGAGGAAAATGACGACATGTATGCAACTAGAACAGGCCACACGGGGCCAAAGGCTCTACTTATCTTCTCTTTTCGTAAAACATTTCTTATACAATGGAAAACCAACCTCGCAATATGCTTAAAAAAGAGAGAGAATGCCATCACATAAAAGCCTTTGGTCTTTATTTTGGTTCATATTGCTTTAAATATTCTTTTGCCGACTGTCCATCAACTAAGATTGCATGAATAATTAATATCTAGAGAAAAAGATGTTGGTCGTTATTATTGCTGAAATGATAATTGAGGTAGTACAATCACAATCCTCCAAGCTGCCAATAATATTTGGTTGTGGATGTTGATGTTAATGGGGTAGTTGTTCAGAAGTTGGTCTTTTGTGATTGTAGACTTGAGTGAGAGTAAACAAAGGCATTAAAAGGGACTGCCAAATGCGGCTCTAAGGTATGTGTTAATTAGGGATATATTATGATAATTGAAATCATTGTGTGCTTTGAAAATCTTTTTTTTTTTATTACACTAGAGAAGCATGCGCATTACCACTACCATTATCATTACCGTTCCCTGTTTACTTATCATTCTAACGTAAGCATATGATCACCCGCCTAATTTTTGTCTCTTATAATAAACACATAAATGTCTATACATATATCTATGATTAATTAAATTTTAAGCTTATTAATGTTAATATGTATCTACCTTTTTGCGTCTCACTCCATATGTTTTAACTTTATAGTAAAATCACCTTTTAAAATTAGGTGATATAGTGTTATCGAATTTAAGGCCAGACCATCACGCATCGCCGCTGCTGCTTACTTCCCATTGATGCGGTTGTTGGAGGCAGATGGTGGTATAAGATAGCAACTGCAACATAAACAAGACGTGTTTTCACTAGTTTATGGATTATAGGGTGGTATTGAAATTGGTCTGGACCCCATTTCAGTGGGCTAACAAGGACAGACTACGGAACAAGCCTTTGGTGTCTTAGGCTTTAAAAGTTTACAACTTAAAATGGGTTATAATTTGGACTTAACTGAATTTTGACAAGAGCTAACAGCATAAGTGACTTGATGAATAATCAAACAATCTAGGCTGGTAGATTAAATAATAAATTTATTTATTTAAAAATGGCTTTCTAAATATATATATGTTGAAAATATAAATGAATTTAATAATATTTAGAAATAAGTTTCTAAACCAAAATATAAATTTAAAACTTATTAGTTCAATTTTAATTAGAATTAGAAATAAATTTCTAATTAAATTTAAATTAGTAAGTTCGTAAGTTGAATAATAATTAGAATTGATTTTTTAATTAAACAATATATATAATTAGAAATGATTTTCTAATTATAAATTATATAATTAGAAAAACGTGTCTAATTGAATGAAATTATTAATATAAGAATTACAGATAGGTTTCTAATTCATATTTTAATTTGATTAGTTCCATAATAATTAAAAATGAGTTTTGATTTAAAAATGGAGTAATATAATTTTACATGAATTATATTTATTTATGGATGTCAAGTTTGATACTTTTCATATATTATATAAATATTATTCGATAATTTTTCTTGAGTATGACCATTTATATTCATATGTCATATATTTGATGATTAAATGTAAATGTACTCTTTTGATTTCGTAGATAATTGAAAACTAATTATTTGTCACATATATATGTATAACATGATGTTGATGTGTATGTATATTATTTCTTTCTGTAAAAACTTGGTGTTTCAATTATGACTACAACATCAAAGAATATTATGGTTGAACTCAACAAGGGTTAGAAATTATATGGTGATAATTACGAGATTCGGAATATAAAATCCAATATATACTGAAAAACCAAGACGCCCTCGAATCATTAAACATAACCATAGATGTTCCTAAGGAAGGCAATACGTCCCAACATAAAAGGGACCATAATGCTTATGAAATATGGAGAAAAAAAAACTTGATTAGCTAACGTCACGTTAATGAGCAACATGGATAATGATACCATACATGAGTTCCACATATATGAAACTACTAAGAACATGTTTGCTTTAGCTAGACAGTTTGGAGGCACCTCAATAACTAAAGTGAGGTCAATCACTTTCAAGTTTGACATATATAAGAAATGGTCAGATCACTCAATTCAACAATGTTTGAGGCACATGTCAAACATGATAAGTTAGTGGCATGATGTTGGTCATGAACTATCAAATAAGCAACAATTCTAAGCCATCATCTATTCATTACCTCAGAGTTAGGAGCATATAAAGATGCATTTAACTCACAATGAGAGCATTAAGATGATGGAAGTTGCTATGAGCATCTTATATTAGAAGAAAAACATATTGAAGCCTCCAAAAAGTCTTTCAAGATATATATAGTTGGTATTAGCTTATATGGAGCTATAAATTGGAAGCGTAAGCATAATAGTGGGCCCAAATAGAAAAAATTTAAGAGAAACACCCACTGTTCTCAAGATTACAAGAAAGCCAGGTAAAATTAACATTAAAAAAAGGAAAACTTCCTTTTAAAAAGGAGAACATTAAAAGCATCAAGTGTTTTAATTATGGAAATAAGGTCATTTTTTTAGGATTGTAGCGAACCTAAAAAGGTACAATCTTATTATGTAGACATTTATTTAATGAATGCATCTTGCTTTGTTTTGCTAATTGAATTACTTCATTTATGGATTATAGATTCGAGAGCAATCAACCGTGTAGCAAAAGATAGAAATGCCTTTATGGAATTATGGAAAATCCCATATGAACCATGATGGAGGGAGACAACTTAAGAGTTACAATACAAGGGATTGGAAAATATAAATTAGACATGTGAGGTGGTTAATCCTAATGGTACATGAAGTGTTATATGCTCAAAAAATTTGATGGGATTTTATCTCTATGTTAGTTTTAGTAAGTTTTGGTTTTAATATAAATTTCGTTAGCAGTGATATGAATTTATATCTCAGACACATTTGTTATAGGCATGAATTTTTAGTGGATGGTTTTATTATTCTAGATGTTGTTTTGTTCAAATAATAATATAATTTATTCTTTGTTTACAACATCTTGGTGCAATTTTTTATTATATCATACTATGTCATAGTAGTCAAAATCAAATAAGTTGATTAGCTAAAGAAGGTCTCTTAGGCGATTTAAATCAAGTATGTTTACCGATTTAAGAATATTGTCTAGCTGGTAAAATGATGTGAATGCTATTTGGAAAGGGAACACGAGTTTTCTATCAATTACAATTGATTCATTTAGACATTTATGGTCCAATGATTGTAAATGCATGAGTGAGGCTATGTACTTCATCAATTTTATAGATGACTACACTAGATAAGGTCACGTTTATTTAATTTCTCATAAATTGGAAGTATTAAATTGTTGCATAAAGTATGTAAATTTGGTAGAGAATTAATTGGGCAAGAAAATAAAAGTATTAAGAAATGAATAAAGATAATGATACTTTTTTGATAAGTTCAAGATGTTGTATGATAAAAAAAGAATAGAAAGACAATTAACTATTTTATAAACCCATAACAAGATGACATTGTGAAAAGATGTAATAGAACATAATAGAAATTGTTAGGTCTATGACGGCACAAATAAAACTATCAATCACTTATTGGGGTGATGCACTGCTTACAATCACTTGTATACTTAATTGAGTTCCCACAAAAATAGTTACAATTACTCTGTATGAGTTATAGACATAAAGAAAACCTAACATGAAACATCTAAGACCATAGGGGGTGATGCCTACGTTCATGATATCTCTCATGAATATAGGAAAGTAGACCTATAAAGGAAGAAAAGTATCTTTATTAGATACTCTAAATGCTCAAAAGGTATATGTTTATAAGTGAATAAGGTAATGAAGGTGTAACAAAATTTGAATAATGAGATGTCACATTTTTAGAAAATAACTTTCCAAAATGGAGTGAAATAAGAAAAGACTTATTTTTGTATGAAGCTCCTAATCAAAATGATTGCATTACAAAAAATAATGAATAGAAACTTTATCCTAGTAGGAATAGTATAGAACTTGAAGAAGCATCTTAAGGACAGTTAAGATTATAACATATTGAAAGTGTCCTTATCGTATCTGATCTAAGTGGGGATAATCAAATTGTTATTGAATTTGTTTCTCATAAATCATGTTTATGTATAAGTAATCATGATGTGATTCCCAATTTCATTTTAAAATATAAGAAGAGATATATATGATTATTCTATAAGAAGATGATGAGCCAAAGAATGTATATAAGGCTCTTACTGGTCCTACTAAAGAAGAATGGATGCAAGCAATAAAAGAAAAAAGGACTTCTTTAAGCTCAAAATAAGTATAGGACTTGGTTGACCTCTCTAATGTGCAAAGATATTAGGAACAAATGGGTTCTCCAAAAAAAAATGAAACATTGATAGTAGTATTAAAAGATACGAGGTTTGCCTAAAGGAAAAAAGGTTATACGCAATAAAAGGGAATTGATTATGATAAGAAATTTTCATTTATTGTGAGGTTTGTTTCAATTCATCTAATCTTAGCTATAATAGCTAATTTGGAGTTTGGATTAAATCAAATGGATGTAAATATTACTTTTCTAAATGGAGGATTACAAGAAGATATCTATATGGAACAACTTGTAGGTTTCATTTAGACAGGCTAAGAACATAAAGTTTGTTGATTTGAAATTGATTTATATTCTAAAATAGTCTTCAAGACAATGGTATACATGTTTTCATAACATAATCATTTCATATAATTTTCATATTCTTGATGAAGGCCACTGTGTAAATATATTAAGAGATCCAAAAATAAACTTACAATTTTATCTTTATATGTGGATGAAATTTTGATTGCTTGTAATTACTATGTGTTTGTTAAGCAAATCAAATATTGGTTATCATCTGAATTTGACATGAAAGAAATGGGTAAAGTTGTATATATTCTTGGAATTACGATTTCAAGAGATCGTTTAAAAAGATTATTACCACTTTTGTAAATAAATTATATACAAAAGATTTCAGAACAATTTCGCATACATGAATCTAAACCAATAAATAATCTTATAACTAAAGGAGAATGTCTTAGCAAGAAGTTTGGCCTCTACCCCACAAGAAACGAAACAAATGAAGAAAATTGCATATTTTAGTGATATTTGAAGTCTCCTATATGGCATAATGTGTATAAGGCTAGATATTTGTTACGTTATTGGAATGGTGAGAAGATATCAATCAAATCTAGGACCAACACATCCAAAAGGAGTAAAGAGAATATTGAGGTATTTAAAGGGTGTTGTTGATTATGTGTTATGTTATCAGGCAACGATCTCCAGGGAGGAGATTTAGTTGAGAGACAATCTACCTCTAGATATGTTTTCTTACTTAATAATGGAGCTATATTATGGAAAAGTAAGAAATAATCATGTGTTGCTTTATCTAAAATGGAAGCTAAATTTATATAATTTTTGGCAGCAATATAAGAAACTATGTGGCTTAAACAATTCTTGGTTAGTTTAGGGGCACAAAAAGTGAGACTAATCTAGTAACAATTAATTAGTCAAGCGACAATCGCACCCCAAATTTTATTATAAAACTAAGCATATAGATACCAAGTACAATTATATGAAATATATAGTTACACAAGAAAAGGTGAACATGAAGTATATAACTACACAAGACATGGCTATAGATCCAATAACAAAAGTAATTTTTTGATATACATACATTGGGTATGCGAAGTCATTAGGATTATGTAGTTATTGAAATGTAATTAATTAACATTTCTTTGTGTCTGTTCATTCAAAGTATCATCATGTTTTGAGTTAACATTATTTATTAAATAATAAATATTGCTTTAGTACTTAATTGTAAAATATGTTTACTTTGTATGACATATTTTTCGTATAACTAAAGAGTATGTCGGAAAAATAAAATATTGACATCCTTACACAACCAACCAACTTTATTATTTATGATAACTAGAGATAATGTAGGTTTTAAGCATATTATCAAGGTGATAATTAGAGTTTAAGCTAGAAAATTAAACTGTGAATACAGACTTAAATGATAAGTCAAAAGAAAATTGTTTTGGAGAGATCACATAGCCACCGTATCTATCTTAAGTTGCAAGATGAGAGTTCAGAAAGACAAAGTTAAGAGTAAATAATTGAAATTAGGTTATAATAAGTATGTATGAACCAACATCTGTATGATATTGTATTTATAAAAGACATATGATTAAATTAATAGGAGTTAATACTGTAGCACATGGCTCTTACCATGTATGCATAAATGAGTAAGGATGGCAATTAGGCCCGAGCCTGGCCTGACCACCACCAGCTTTAATTGAAGTCAATAGGCCATACTCGAATTGACCATACCTCGGGCCTAGAAGTTCTAAAAATCAGACCAAGCCTCAACCCAACCCATGGCCCAACTATTATAGACAAAACGACTTCATTTTTGCTAAAAAAAGATGTCATTTTACATTTTTAGTTTTAAAAAATTTAGGTCCAGCTGAGTCGGCTCGAGCTAGGGCTGAAGCTACCACAAGCCCAATTGGACAGGGGCTTAGGCAATGTTATCAGAAGATTATATTTGATACAATCTTATAGGATAATTCTGGGAAAGAAAATTAAATTAAATTAAGGAGAATTTGGAATAAAGGAATGTCATTTTGATTCGTAACTTGCATAAGAAAAATTATGTACTCAAAGATGACCACTAACTCTTATTAAGAGAATTGAATATATTTATGACATGATGAAATATATGAGATCAAAGGAGATTGAAATGCAAGATATGACCTAAAGTATAACATATAAAATCTACTTATTGATCGATTTATTAATCAAGACTTCATGTATTCCTAACAAATATATGACTACAAGCTCTCATTGTATGTTCGTTGTATAAGTTACTACACAAGTACGAGAATATGCAAAAATCTTATTACCTTAATTCATCATACATGAGTGAGAGATGATAATTGAAAGATACACTTGACGAGTTTAATGTGTGACCTTTTAGTTGTTAACTGTTAAAAAAATTTAATATTGATATTATTTATAAATATGGGATAATATAATTAAAAAAATCATGATAATCATGTAAAAAAACACAACCATGAGATAATTTGCATGAGTAAACATAAACATATCTTGCAAAAGTCCTTTAATGGGTATAATATAATCAAATCCAAATAAATGGTTTGATTAATGATGTATATGATTTGAAAGATACATGGATTATCTAAGTGTTAGATATTTATCCCTTCAATAATTAAACAAAACCATCTATTTCTTTTCTAATAAAGTCATTTATTATATTTACTACTACAATACAAAATTTTTGAAAAAAAATGAAATTTATCTAATTAACAAGATGCATATTGAAAGAGAGAATAAAATAAGTCATAATTAAAAAATCTAAAATAAGAGAATTTAAAGAGTAAATGATTCAATAAGAGGAGTATAATTTAATCTTTTTCTTTGATTATTTTTTATTTTTAAATTAATATTGAAAGGTTTTCTTCTTAAGTGTAAGTAGGGCTTAAACTTAAGATATATGGGTATAAAACTCTAAATTATATGCTGTGGGTATACAAAGACAAGACTTGGAATTTACTCTTATATTATTATATCTATAACAAAGGAAGTATATTTAAGATAAATGGGTTAGGGGAGCATGGACGGACTTTTCGGATCTTACATTTAAATTGGGCCTAGTTGGATTCATCTCACACATGATGATAAACAAGAAAAAGTGGGATTTACGTTTAACTTAAACCACATATATAATATATATATACACACACACACACATTTACAGTAGGAGTGATATGCATGTATATTTGTTCTTATTTTGCCAATTATAGAAGTATGTATTTCTAACAAAGGGGAGTTGAAAGTAATTGGCCATTAACATAGATCTTCTTTGGAGTTTTTATAATATGATAAGTCTTTTCCTTTCTTTATTTGTATAGGAAAGAAGAGCAAAGATAAAAACAGAAAGGAAACTGGGATCAAAAACAACAAGTCATTTTTCTCCAACTAAGCCCTCGTCATTTCTAGTATTTAAATACTTTTTAATTAATGAGACAAGGCATTGAAGCAACGTTAGGGTAGTTCAATATCTGAATACTCCTCATATCCACCTTCCGCAGTAACTCTCTCCAAAGCTTGTGTGATATCATATCGCCTATATGCTTCTTTTGACAGATTATGAAAATGTATCCTAAACCTCCCCTTGTCAATATCCAATATTGTCCATCTTTCACCACCATGAAGAGGATAAGAAGTTTTCTTGTGCCTTCCTTTGCATAGGTTGTAGTTGTTCTCTTCCTTCACCCTTTCTTTTTAGAAATAGTTACTTAGGTTGGACCCTGTTTATATATATATATATATATATATAATGTAGATATAAAAATGGCTTCATTGAAAGAACTAAAAGCTATTACCAAATACAAAAACTAACCAAGGGGGAAAAAAAGAAATAATCACGCACACAACACATTTAGATTTAGTCAAAGTCACTAAAGAGTGAATAAACTGATTTTAAGTTATTGGAACAAAATTGAAACTTATATAGGACAAAAATAAGTTAATATTCTTCCAAAATATGTTAATATAACATCATTAGGTTTCAGATGGAAGAGGACGTCAACAACAACTCCCTCTAAACAAAAGTGGTAAAGGTGACAATTATTCATAAGTAAAATTAAGCCCTTCCAACATAACATATGCTCCGGCTATACCCGACAATAAAGGAAAAGGAATTGTAATAGCAAATCTGCCATAATCAAGATAGTCTTAATAGCATTTCTACAATCGACTTTGGCAAAATTCAAATGCTAGGCTCTACCAATATTAATTTTGAAAGAGCAATTGGTATTAGAAAATTTGAAATTGTCACATGAGCAACTTTCCAATCATTGAATAATTTGACAACATTTGAATCCAAAGAAGGAATAAACACTTCGATCCTACCATACCCAATTCGATTTCTAGTACACCACATATCCATGGGCATATGAAGAAAAAAGAAAGGATTCATTGAAAGTGTTCCGTTAATCTTAAGATATTCAAATAGTCAACACAACATGCAAATTATTGTCAAGTGTGAGTAAATGGTTGCACACTTGACATCTTTGGTTTTAATATGTCTAGAGTTAGAAGGCATTCTGAAGAGCATGCTAGAAGACTATCTTAAACTTTTAATGAAATATTTAACTTATATAAACCATTCCAAACGTTGGGGATTTAGTCCCATTTTAAAATGTTTATTTTTCTAATTATACTAAATTTGGATTTTGAAAGTATTAATTGTCTTCATGGATTTAAAGGAACGAATATCAGAAGGATTTGAGACAGAAATCAATGGTTAGAAGTTATTTCTAGTGTATATGTCTATGTCTAGGTTGCACACACCCATTTCAATGGTGGACACGATCGTGTGGGTGAACATGTATGCTTATGTAACTGTGTACTAGTGAATGATGATGCTTAAGGATAGACACGCCTATGTGGAGTTAAACATGGTCATGTAAATGGAGGACATGGTTGTATCTACCGATCATATAAATCACTAGGACTATGTATCAGAGTGACGTTGAGTTTTAAAGCTTAAAGATTAAACAAGGGCTGGGCAACCATGTGTAGCTTAAAATCCTTTCAGTTTTGAAATTGAAAGTCTAGTTAAGAGACAAAAATTGCATAAGTCAAACACATATGATGAAAGAAGAGTTTTAGGGTCTATATAACATTATTCAACTATAGTTTTATTGAAGTTTAATTTTAGGGTTAGTGAGAGTAGTATTGGTGTATATATATCAATTTGCACTCAATTATAAAAGTTAGTTTAGAGATCTTTAGAGAGAGCTAGTT
>JAOQMP010000005.1:10903072-10914475 GCA_027563575.1 Erythroxylum pedicellare | reverse complement strand
CTATGGATATTTCATGAGGTTTTTTTTAGCTTGAAACCTTAAATGATTGTATCTTGTTATTTCATTTAGTCGATTTATTGTAGGATTGTCCTATAGTTTTTACCTCTACACTAGAGGGTTTTTTATGATAAATTATGTGTGCAATTTATCTTCAATCATCTTTATTGTTTGATTAGTTTGTTATCGGTTGAGTGATTTTGTTGATCTTGTAGGTTTTATTGCTTGGATTCACAACAACTAGTATCAAATCCTTAGGTATGTCAAGTAGAAATAGATTTATAGTGAAGTTAACATCAACTAAGTATTCAATATGGAGACTTATAATGGAAGATCTCGTGTATTGCAAGGATATTTATAATCCAATTGATGTAGACAAAAGTATAAAAGAAGATATCCTGTCTAATTCAAAGAAGATGACAGATAAAGAGTGGCAAGAAATAAAGAAGAAAACCTTGGGAACTATTAGACAATGGATTAATATTAACGTATTCAACCATATATCCCAATCCTTTCGAGTTATGGAAGAAATTGGAGAGTCTTTATGAGAGAAAGACTACACAAAACAAGGCCTTTTTTTTATTAAAATGCTTGTGAACTTGAAGTTAAAGGCTGGGAAATTAGTGTTATAGCATCTTAGTGCTTTTCAGGATATCATTAACAAGTTGACTACAATGAAGATCATCCTCGATAATGAGCTACAAGCCTTGTTCTTGTTAAGTTCTTTATCAGATAGTTGGGAAACTTTAGTTATGAGTATCAATAAATTTTCTCCAAATGGAGTGGTTTTTTTATACGATGAAAGAGAACATACTCAATAAAGAGATTATGAGGAAAAATTTATTGTTGATAACTCTCTTGTGATAGAGAATAGATGAAGAAGCAATAGTAGAAGTTTCAAAGGTTAGGAGAAGTCTAAAAACAAATCCAAGTCTAGAGATGACAAGAAGACTAGGACGTATCATTATTGCACTAAACCTGATCATATAAAGAAGTATTGCTACAAGTGAAAGAGAGACTAGAAGAAGTAAGAAAACTAAAAAGATGGAGACAATAATAACAATACAATAATAGCATCTGGCATAGATGATAAGTTGCCATTGATTTATGCGACTAGTGAGTGTCTCCACATTAGTCACTTATTGATGGCTTGTCGATACATGGGCTTCCATTCATTATATTTTAAAGAGGGAATACTTCAGTAATTATAGGAGTGGTAATTTTAGGAACATGAATATGGGAAATTAGAGCTCTACTGGAATTGTCAACATAGATGACATTTGAGTTCAGACCTATGTTAGGTGTATATTAACTTTGAGAGGAGTACGACACATTCTGGATTTGCACCTCAATTTGTTGTCTATAAATGTGCTTAACTAAGAAGAATATCGACACACTTTTGGAGATGGAAATGAAAGCTTTCTAAAAAAGCATCAATAGTTGCTTATGGTGGATTGTGTTGCACCTTATATATGACACACTTGAAGGTGTGTATTGGAGAACTACATATAGTTGAGGAGAATAACTTTCCAAATTTATGGTACCAGATATTAGGACACGTTAATAAGAAAGGGATCAAGTTAGTAGCTATCAAATCTCTTATCCGTGCAAAGATTATTGTTTCCCTCAATAACTGTGGTCATTGCATGGTAGGAAAGTAACATCGAGTTTCATTTCATAAAAAGGTATACTAGAAGGAAGACTGAGTTAATGCATGTGCACTCTGACATTTATGGTCCTGTTGAGGAGGATTCCTTTGATAGTAACAAGTATTTTATTACTTTTTTGAATAGTGTTATAAACAAAACTTAGGTCTTTATGCTAAAAATAGTTAGGTTTTAGAGAACTTTAAAAACTTTCATACTCTAATGGAAAGGGAGATGGAGAGAAAGTTGAAGTGTCTTCATACGGACAATGAAGGCAAGTACGCATATAATGAGTTTAGGGATTATTGTGTAAGACATGACATAAGACATGAGAAAATAAAACTTGGTACCCCACATTACAATGGTATTACCAAAAAGATAAATAAAACAATTGTTGAGAAGGTTCGGTGTATGCTCCAAATGTCCAACCTATCGAAATCCTTCTAGAGTTAGGCGGTTTAAACTGTAATTCATATCATCAATAGAAATCCTTCATTACTATTGAATCTTGATATTCCTGAGAGTGTGCAAAGGAAAAGATCTGACTTATATGCATTTAAGTTTGCATGCAAAACATTAAAGCATGTGTCAAAGAGGCAGAGATTAGAGTTGGATTTAAAGACTTCTCCTTGTATATTTTTTGGATATGGTGACGAGGAGTTTCGGTATAGGCTCTATAACCTGAAAGAGCAAAAGGTTATCAAAATTAGGGATGTAATCTTCTACGAGCATGAGATGGGTGCAAATCGCATTAAAGAAGACCAGACTACTACCAGTAGTTTGTCTTTTGGTGTTGCAGATCTCATACTTGTTTCTACTTTCATTAATCAACTTATAGGTGAAAAAGGCAAAGGACATGAGCTCTCACAAGATGGTAATGATAGTGCAACCTAATGAAAATGAGTCACATAAGCTATATGTTGTAAATGATGTAGAAGAGGTCTATAAGCATAATGAAGAGGGCCTCCTCAAGTGTTAGAAAATGCCTAACTTTAAAGGTTAACTAGAATGAAAAAGCCTTCGACTAGATATCTAAGTTTAGAATATCTCCTAATCACTACTGAGGGGGAATTATAGAATTTTAAAGAAATTCAATCACTCAAAGATAAACACTTTTGGCTCAAGGCAATACAAAAGGATCTAGATTCATTGGACAAGAATGGTGTTGACGTGCTAATAATGGTGGTTCCTAAAAGTAAGCTTGAGCTTTGTAGTAAGATTAACGATATAAATTTTAAATAATTAACTAGGTAATTGATTTCTCCTCTAAAATGGACTAGAAGGGCATATTATTATAGGTTCAACCCCATTTTATAAATGTTTGTTCATCTAATGCCACTAAATCTAACTCCAAAAGTATTAGTTATCATCATAGATGGAAAAGAACGACAATTAGGCATATTCAAGGTAGAAACTGATGATTAGAAGCTCTTTCTGGTGTATATGTTTGTGTTTAGGTTGCATATGCCTGTTTCAGTGGTGAGTATAACCATATGGATGAACGTGTATACTTATGCAAGCATATACAAGTGAATAAAGATGCTTGAGGACATACGCACCTATATGGAGTTAGACACAGTTGTGTAAGTGGGGGATATGGTCATGTCTATTAACCATATAAGTCACTAGAATCGTGTATCAGAGTGATGTCAAGTTTTGAGTACTGAAGATCAAACAAGGTCACCACACGTAGTCGAGGGGGCAACTAGGTGCAGTTTAAAAACCTTATCCTTTTGAAATTAAAAGTTTAGTTAAGAGGCAAAAGTTGCATAAGATAGAAACTTATGATGGAAAAAGAGTTTTAGAGTATAAATAACATTTTTCAAGTTTTGTTAAAGTTTAATTTCCTAGGCTAATAGGAGTAGTATTGGTGTGTGTGTGTGTGTGTGTGTGTGTGTGTGTGTGTGTGAGAATTTATACTCAATTCTGGTAGTTTTCTTAGAGAGCTAGTTTAGTTATTATTGTTTTATGAGGTGTTCTTAACTCAAAACCTTAAATGCTTTTATCTCTTTATTTGATTTGTTGATTTATTATCAGTTTGTATCATAGTTTTTACCTCTACATTGTAGGGTTTTCATATGCGATTCATCTTTCAGTCATTTTTATTATTTGGGTTAGTTTGTTATTAGATAACAGATGTTACCGATCTTGTGGATGTTATTATTTGGAGTCCCAACACCAAACATTACATTTCATAACTGGACTTAAAGTGGCGATATGGAAAGAAAGAAACTAAATGGCAAGTTGTTTTAATGGTGAATAATATCCTGTTATTAGTGCGCATCTAAGGCAACTTATTATATATAAAATACAATTCAAGAAACAATATCAAAATATTATTTTAGTTAAATTTGCAAAAAAATAGAATTCAGGAAATGAAGACTATACTATCCTAAATCCTTGTCATATAATTTTAATTTGTATACTATCTCATCTTCGCTAAGAATATTAACCAGAAGGTGACTTTGAGAGATGGAAATAACAACACTTAATTATCCTTCCAAATTTTGATGTGCCTTCCATTGCCAAGACCCTAAACATAATTTTCTTAACCACAACTGAATGGTTTTCTAATATTTTTCTTTTCCTAGAAAATATTTCTCGAAAGATAATATTTAAGTCTCAAACATTTGACATAGAGAATTAAAAAATTATATAAAAAATCATAATTACTTTGTTAATGAGACCAAAGTAAATCTTTGAAGATCAAAGGAGCCTAAACCTCCATCTACGTTGTCTACACATATATCAACCTAATTATACCAATCAAGTTTTACACAAGTTATTGCCCACCAAAATTTGCTTATAATATTGTAAAATTTTGTCATTGTATGTTTCTTTAAATAGAAAAGAAGAAGAAGAAGAAAAAGAATCCTCTCATTCGACTAGAAATTGCAATTAAAAAGTATATAACATCTTGATGGAAACTTTACTATCAACTGTCTCTCTAAATCCTCTTTACCACCCTAATCTTTAATTACCTCATATGGCTAAACTAAGGTTGTTGGCTCATCATTTACACCTCTCCCTCCCTAACTTCATCTTTTTTTCTTACTTATCTCTATTGTGGTTTGCTCTCTTCTTTAATGTGTGTTTTACGTGTTCTCTTTAATTTTGAGTAAGTTATTCTATTTCATTTATATCTTGCCCTTTTTCTTTCCTTTTTTAGTAATGGGTTTTTAATTACTTTTTAGTTATTAGTTATTCCTTTCCCGTCCTTCAAATGTCTTCCTGTTCTCCTAATCTAAAGACCTGCTCTTTACTAATGAACTTCCATCCCTACCCTCAACTTCCCTTCCTTGCCACCACATTCAAATGAAGGTCTCCCTTTGAACCTACCATCTCAAACTAGAATCGTAAGATTTGGAAGCAAGTTTTAGGGGACCAAGTTCTTCATTTCATTTCTATCCCTTTAATGTAGAAGATGGATGCTGCATTGTTTATTCAGATCTTGAAGTGCCTAAGGTAGGAGCTTATACCTAGTAATCCTCTGTAGTTGGATTATTTATAGGAAATAGACCTTCCTTTCATGTTATTTCTAATTGGGCTAAGAAAACCTAGACAAATAGAGGTTTATAAGAAGTTCTACTTACTGAGGATAGTTTAATTCAATTTATCTTCCTTATAAGGTTGAAGATTAGAAAATAATTGAGGAGCACTTTTCTCAAATTCCAATCTTCTTGTAGATATGGTTTCTAAGTATTAACATGGACAAGATAAAGCATGACAACATCCTTTTATGGGTTAATTTTCATAATATCCCTTTGGAATACTATAGTCATCTATAAAGCCACTTTGTATAGATGACTATAGTACCATAAGAAAAAAAATGGCTTTCTAAGGCTTTGTATCAGTGTTGATTTGTCTAAATAGCTTCTAGTTTATGTCCCTCTTATTTAGGGGAAAACACCTCTTTAAGGATTCACTAATAGTTACATATCAATTAAAACCACCTATCAAAATACAAGAGAAATAGTGGAAAACTATGGGTAAAGTCTTCAAGAGAGGAGATTACTATGAGTTGATGGATTTGGAAGAAAATAATGATGAACTAATGGAGACTAAATAGGATGTTAGTGCTACCCAAGTGAAGTTACCAATGAAGCTCCTACTGTATGGTCTGATAAGGAAATATCTCTATGGATGATAACTAAGTAGATGATAATGCTTCATTAAAAGAGGAATTCTAAAAAATAAAAAGGAGGAATATGTAAGGGGTAATAAGAGCAAAAACGTTATAGGGTATCTTAAAAAACAAGTGAACCTTATGGATAAAGTGGCTACGTGCCTACTTCTTGAGAGGTAGGAGTGTACGAGAGATCTAATTTAGCTCAATATCCTCTCATTTTATGGCATAATTGATAAAAATTAAGGGATAAACTAGTAGGAACAATAAATTTCAGGATATGGGATGGGTATAAAGCCTCCCTACTATATGAAAATAAAAGCAATAGAGGTCATTTAATCCAATCCACATTTATTACTTAATATATGGAACCCTATATAAGTGACATTCAATGAATGGATCTTTTAAAATCAATGTGTTAACTTCCCTATAAAAGTAGCACGTGTAATTGTTTACTATAACTCATGTGGAAATAAACCAGATGCTTGCATGTGGATAGGTAACTTAAATGGCATACTCTAATAGCTCATACAGAGAATTACTAAAGGAAGTTATAGACAAAGTAAGCTGGTTTAAGCTATTATGGAACCATAAAATGAGTCCAAAGATCTCATTCCTAATATGGTTAGCATAGAAGTAGAGGCTCCGCATATAGACACGCTTAACTACTTAAACATACTTATTCAATGCCCTTTGTGTAACGTAGATATAGAAACCCACATGCACTTGTTTTTGGAATGTAAATACTTTGAAAAGATCTTAAGGTTGGCTATAAATCTATGCTCAATAAATAGAGATTATACTAACTATATGGAATCTATTAAATGGTTGGAGGATAAAAAAATTTATGAGGAAAGAGGACTAATTGATATACACAACATGCATAGGAACTTAAATTTATAAGATCTGGAAGGAGTGTAACACACGATGCTTTGAAGGAAAAGAAAACAAATATGAAAAAGTATTCATACGAAACATACATGTAAGGAGATCTTAACACATATATGGAATGTCTTTACAAATATATTGAACTCATACAAGGCACTGGAAGTTGAAAATCATTAATCACTCTGAAGTGATGTAGCATAATATCAAACTATTATATAAAAGTTATTAATAGTACCTGATGGAAACACCAATTTCCCCTTAGCTGGATGCCTATTATTTTCATTTAGTATATTATGTAAAATTAGAGAAAAACTGAAAAGAAAGTATTCCCTTTGATTTTTGAAAGATTATATGTATATGTAAAGGCATACATAATCAACATTACTCCTAACTAAGGTAAAACATTAACTCCTAACTAAGGTAAAACATTAACTCATAATCAACATTACTCTTAAATAAGGTAAAACATTAACACCTAATTAAGGTGAAGCAACTCCCATTCATAAATGTATTTCCAATACCCCCTTAAGTTAACGCATGCACATCATTAAGAAAGTATGGAAACTACGATGGTTTGAGAGCTTTAGTGAAAATGACTGACGGCTGGAACTATGACCTGACATGCCATGTAATAATGTTTACTACTTGAACTTGCTCTCTAACATAGTGGCAATCAATCTTTATATGTTTGGTGCATTTATGAAATATCAAGTTAACGGATATATGAATAACAGATTGAATATCACAAAAAATTCATGGGTTCACGTTGAACCTCACCCAAAGAAGCCGATAAAGACTTCAACCAATCATCTCACTAGTAGTCGTAATTGTTGCCATGTATTTGTTGAATGCAAAAACAAACTACTTGTTATATGTTAAAAATCGCAAGTATACGAGTCGTTATTTGTAGTAAAAAGTAGATATCATCCCACAGAGATTGTGCTTAGGCATCACTTATTTCAGGTTATTTTGTTTAAGACGCAAATTCAAATAATAAAAAGTGAAAAATAAATTAAATCAAACAAACTAGCAACGAACAAATAATGTAGCAAAAGTGCAGAAACTTTGATTTTAAGATTAAAGATTATAAATCACTTTTTTCTTGTCTTGTCTCCTTCCTACCTTGGTGATTGAATTATGCCTCACCTAAGATGTCCTAATGTTTCAATCACCCTCTCTCAAGGTGTAATCAAATTTCCCAAGCCAAATTTAATGCAATTGACTATGCACTCTCTTAATCTACCAAATCAGTCCACCAATTTAACTATTTATGAAGCTATCCTATGCATAATTAACTAACTAAGCAAGATCTCTCTCTAACTAATCAATTAACTTTATAAATGCAGGTCTATAGGGTGCCAACTCTCATTGTAAAGCCCTACACAATTTACCCAACTCAATCAATATATTATAAGGTTTAAGCACAACATTTATCAAAAGCACTCATTCATTCAAAACAACAAAGTAAGAGTTCAATAAGTAGTTTAAAAGTAATCTTTATAATAAATTCAACCACTTATAATAGAAACAAGTTAAACCATATCCATATTCTCCAGAATACAAAACATATTAAAAACAAAACAAATACAATGATAGCTTTCTTCCCTTTTTGTATCTGAAAATCTAGAAATTGGAAGCTTGATGGAAGCTCTTGATTATCTGTCCTAATTCCCAAATTTTGCTCTGAAAGCTTATGACTTTCTGTAAATAGTCCACAGAAAAATCTGTATGGTGGTTGCTACCTTTTTAAATTGTGTAAGGAAGGCTTAGGGTTTTTTTTTTATTTAGGGTAACTTAGGGTCTTTTATAGGTCTGAAAAGACCAAAAAATTCCTTGAAAACTTGAGTCTGGAAGTGTCTCCATGTGTGTCCTGATGTTGGCCACGATCGTGGCCTATATGACACGATTGTGGCCCTTGAGTAAGTTCTCTATCACAATCGTAGCATGTAGGCCACGATTGTGAGCCAATCCTAGTGCTTTTGTCATGATCGTAGGCCAATCCTGATGCTTCTGTCATGATTGTGGCCTTCCTGCCATAATTATAGGCCTGTTTTATGCCCTGAGTTCCCTCCAAAACTCCTCCATTCTTCGATACTGACTGTGAAACAATGGCAAACTCATCAAGGCACCTCAAATCTACAACATTGAAGCTCAAAATCATGCTCTAACCCATAAAACACATAAAACACAAATATTTAATAAACTAACACAATTCTAACCTAAACACATACTAAATAATCAAATTAACAATTAAACACACACCAAACTACCCACTAAAACATAATGCAATCTACAACTATCAGTACGCAGGTCATACTAATGAATTAGAAATAGTCCTTTATTTTTCATCTTCCACGAGACTAATGACTAATTGAGCATCATGAAATAGCTAGTCAATGAGTGGTGTGAAATTGAACATCTCACCCAATCTAATTTGCCAAAAGCTTAGAGAGGTAAATCACTGTCAAGCTAAAGGAAAATGCCCTAAACTGGTTGCCTCTTAGTATAGTGCACAATATGCATAGCCACTTCAAAATACTCCTTACACAGTGCCTGAGCAAATTATGACAATATATGGATTACATTTGAAATCATAGACTAAGTGATTATGAGTTAGAAAAGACGTCTCACCAGTTGCTAATATGACAAATTGTTTGCTAGTAATTCACCATTAGCTAAGCCTAGACGATGACCCTGCTATATCGGAATGTTTGTCAATTTGCTACTAAATAGTCATGTTTCAAATGGTATTTTCAAAGCATATTTTCTTTAGTATAAGAATAACCCCTTTGATGAGTGGGTCCTCTTAGTCCCCAAGAAATGCTTCAATACCCATAAATCTTCAATAATGAAGCATTTATATAGGTATGAATTTAAAGTTAAACAAGTCATTATATCATTCCAATCAAAATGATGTCAACCATATATACCAATAATCCTAAAAAACATTGCCTTTCTAGAAAGTAAGTAGTGAATAATTCATTCGGGATCGAATAAAACCGCACCTCTTTAGTAATGTGGTCAACTTAGCAAACTAATTTCAAGAAATCTGGTGCAACTATAAATTGTCTTCACAACCTATCCTGAATCCTAAAGGAAGCTTCATGTATACTTTCTCCTCTAAATCGCCATGTAGGAACACATTGTTAACATCAATTTGATGCAACTCCCATTCTTATAGAACTACTTCAGACAGAAAAATATGAATGGTTACAAGCTTGGCAATCAACGTGAATGTCTTATGAAAATTGAGACCTTCAATCTATGTAAAATATTTCGCCACCAATTATACCTTGTATTACTCAACTGTCTTGATTAACTTATACTTGATCTTCAATACCTACTTACAGTCAATTGACTTCTTTCCAGGAAGCAAAGTCTACAAAGACCATGTTTTATTTTCTCCAAGTTTGAGAATTTCTTGGGTCATTGCTTCTCGCCATTTTATTCTTTCCAAAGCCTTTGTATATCTCCTAGGCTTAACCTCATAGGTTATGGCTGCCAAAAATGCTTGATGACCCTAAGAAAAATTATCAAATGTCACGTAATTTGGTAAAGGATAAGGAGTACTTGAGGAGCTTTCATATTGTGGTGGCTTCAGATAGGGGGGAGAAATTTTAGCCAAAAATGGCCTACACTTTTGATAATGGAAAAATAAATAACATAGTCCTTCTGTTAAGCTAGGTGATGAGTCGTATGTTGTAGTCAACTCTCTATTTCTTGAGCTCTAGCAATCTCCTACTAAGAATTACTCACACTGGCCCTTAACTTTAAATTTTCGCTCTCAATTTCATCTTATCCCTCATCACCCATCTTTGACATATCAACGCTTTCCTCAAAGGAGTGACTAATATCCCAAATTTAAAGCTCAATCTATTCATCATTTTGAGCAAAAGGAAACATGTTTTCATGAAATGAAACATTACAATAATGGAAAAAAAACACCCTTTTTGAGGTTATATAGCCTCCAACCTTTCTTCCTATAGGGGTATCTTACAAAGATAGATCCCCTACTTCTAGACCCAAATTTATCCTTTAGACTTAAATTATTATGCGTATAACACAAGAAATCAAATATTTTAACATATGCATAGGATAGCCTCACATTAAACATATTCTGATATGGTGATTGTTTCTTCAATTTAATAGTCTTCATTTTATTTATCAAATAATTCACAGTCAAAACACATTCGCCTAAAAAACGAGTAGGTAAAATAGTTTGAAATCGAAATGCCCTTATTACCACCAAAATATTCCTATGTTTACCTTCTACCATCCCATTTTATTGTGGTGTATCCGCAAATTTAGTTTTAAGAATTATACCCTTCTCTCTATATAATTCTCGCATTGGCTCCAAATTAAACACTAACCTATTATCACTTCATATGTGCTTAACATTATTCCTAAGTTGAGTTTCAACCAATTTGTAAAAGTTTATTAGCAATTAACTAGCCTCACATTTTTCTTTTAACAAATAAAATCAAAGTGAATGACTATGATAATCCACAATAGTAATAAAACAGTGGCCCCATAAATCATAATGTATAAGATCAAAATAACTTGTAACATTGTTAACACTTATTGGAAAGAAAAACAATTTTTTTGGCTCAAAAATAAGCATCATAAATATTCTTATTCTTAAAATTTATCCTACTAATATCAGGAATAAAGGATACGTGTTGACTTAACTGATATGCAAGATGTTGATGCCAGATTGTGAAGAAGTCCACTCTTTCTGTCTTCATA
>JAOQMP010000005.1:10884405-10902972 GCA_027563575.1 Erythroxylum pedicellare | reverse complement strand
TCTTCATAGCCAAATGTAGCCTCATAGAATTGAAGTAGTAAACCCTCGAAAGCTTACCCACTCCATTTGGCATTCTTGAGAAATGATATTGTATCACACAAAGCTCATTAGTGAACAAAATTTGACAATTTAACTCGGTAATCAACTAACGTATGAAAATCAAATTACAGGTTAAACGAAACATATAAAGGACACTAATTAAAGTAACATCTTGACTTAATATGACTCGGTCCATTGGGAAAAATTATTGGCAAAGGCATTGCTTTTTTGACATCGCACATCAAATCCAAGCAACCTATCATATGAATGGAAGCTCTACTGTCCAACATTTATGAAAGGTTTTCATAATCCTTACTAGAAAGCTTCTCAGAGTTATCACATTCTAGAAGTGTTAACAGTTGCTGAAACTACTCACTCGACAGACCTAGAATGCTGCTATCGGTCTCAGATTTTCCCCATGCAACATAAAAAGCTTTGGCCCCGCCTGGGGCTCACCTACCTCCTGATTTGCCCTGCTCTAGGCCGCAAGCTAGCTCAGAGTGACCTTAACCTCGTGGCCTCTCCACTAATTAGGATAGTCGATGATCTCAAAGCATTCCAAATCTTTGTGGCAAGTCTTATTATAGTACATGCATCGCCTGTTGCTGCCCCCTTTTTTCCACAATTATCCAACTTGTTGATTTGGTCAAAATTTACATTGCTAGGGGCACTGTCTTAACACATTCTTCCTGATCTTGAACAATGAACATGTGTTGTTCTGCTTTAGTAACTAAGGCATAAGCCTTATTGAAGGTAGGCAGAGGATCCATGCTCAATATCTAAGATCAAATAGTTTTAAAGACTGCATCATCCAACCCTATAAGGAATTGGTGCAACTTCTCCTCTTCGGGCTCGTAAAGGAATTCAAGTGCAGCTCGATAAGTTCAATTTAGGACCTTAGAATAGCTAATGAGCTAATCCCTTATTTCCTTTAATTTTGTATAATAATCCATTACCTTCCCACCCTATTGTCAAAGTAAACGATTTTCGCTTTTAACTCATTAATCAATGGAGCATTTGGGATCCAAAAATGATTTTGTATATCATCCCAAATTGTGTTAGCGATCTCCTCGTAGGCAACTAGAGGCTTAATAGATTTCTCGATCGAGTTAAAAATATATGAAATTAGCATAGAGTTACAAGTTTCCAAATAACTCATTTAAGGCAAATCAGACACAAACTTCTCCAAGCTACGATTGATGAAGCCCATTTAATTTTGCCTTGAAGGCATTCATTATAGCCTTTTTCCACATGTCGTAGTTTTCTCCACTTAAAAGGCATGTTGTAATTATCACTCCTAGATTGTCCAAGAGATGTAAAAAAAGATGACAATGATAGATCAATTGTCTTATTCATAGTTAAGGTCTTGGTTGCGGTATTAGCCATTGATAGTAAAGGGAGGATAACACGAAAAGAGAGGAAAGAGAAGAGATTGTTGATTAGCCAACAAAATTACACTGGTGCATCGACATAAACAACGACTTTTAGGAATATTAGTTTTAGGATTTATCTAAACCTGCTATGATATTATGTAAAATTAAAGAAAAACTAAAAATAAAGTATTACAGGTAAAGCATTTACTCGTAGGTCTTGTTTGGTAACTAGTAATAAAGATGTAGGAATGAGAATGCAACCTTTATTCCTTAACTTTTAGTTGGTTGGTTACTGATAATAGATAAAATAGAGAATAACAAAATTGAAATGAATTATAAACAATCATGGACTTTTACAATGAGTATAAGGTGGAATCAAAATTGAGAATAAGAGATAAAAGATATTATTAGAATATTATTAAAGTTATTATCAATATATTACCAAGATATTGATTCTTATCATAATATTATCATCAAAATTATATATTACAAATTTTTATATCAATTTCTTTAATAATTATTTTATTTTAGTTCATTGATACTTGTATTCTCTCTCTCTCTCTTTCTCTCTTTTCATATAGGTCAATTGGAAATAGTCTTTCTACTAATTAGGAATAAGACTGCGTACTACTAGAACTCTCTAAATCTTGCATATCAACAAAATTCATACTCGTTGTTGTTGTTATTGTAATTAATTATGTTCAAAATAAAATATATCATAACTAAATATGAGAAAAATTGTCATTATCATTTTAAATATTTAATAGTAAATATTAACATAACTATTAATTTTGTTTAATATTATACCAAACAAATATAATCATTACTTTCATTCATATTCTGATTTTCTATTTCCATTCTCATTCCTATATTTTTTATTCAGATTTCTTTATTATTGGTTACTAAATGAGACCTTAAGGTAAAAGAACAAATTTGCATTTGTATTTCCAATATTTAATACTTGGAGAATGTTTTATTTTAATTAAAAAACTTATTTAAAGCTTTCTAATATCATAGATTTATATTTATTTTATATGACCTTTAAATATTAGTAAGTGTAGTTTGTATATTTTAAGAACTCTAATAACTATTCAGCTCGAACAATTTTGATTAAAAATATAAAAATAATAATTACAAATTCTTGTATTATAAGAAAAACATGAAAAGATGAGGGGCCCACGTAGATAACATGACCATTTGAAAAGCAAAATACGAAGACGCGAGGAAGACAAGTAGACATTCCTTTTACCTGAAATATTCCTTTTATACAAAAATCTATAAATAACCAAATCTTATTATCCCTTGTTTTTAATGTGAAGTGTCTCCCTTTAGTCCTTACTTGAACTCTCACGCCAGGTGACACGGCACACAGAGCAAGGCCCTGAATGGATGCCATTTCCTCCGGATTTGTTACGTGGGGCGTTATTCTATCAGTTCCTGTCTTTTTTTTTTTTTCAAGTACGTAAAATTAGAATATATATTTATATTTAATTATTCTTGTTTCCATTGCAGACCAACTAAAATTACCACATACTGTATGGTGTTACAACCTAAACAAGTTAATTAAGCTGAGAGGAAGATGAGAGGAGTTTGATTTGGATAATCTAAGTGTTAGATTTTAAAGTAACGATCTTTAGGCTATTATTGTTTGCTGATGCAGCTCAATAACCAACAACCACCAAACTCCAAAACCCATCTTCCGTTTGATGTTGTTTCCCTCTCATTCCCTCATTTCTTCACTCTTCAGTTTCCTCCAAGTCGTTGCCTTTCTGGGCTTTACATGTTCTCAATCTCTCTGTAGGCTCAACTTTGGACCTTGAGAGACTTTAGAGATATAAACAGAACAGAAGATACCGTAAGGTATAGACTTGTCGATGGCGGCATCAATTGCTGGCGGCGGCGGAGTTATTGACCGGGACACATCGAAAGCGCATGCGGCGTTGGTTTTGGTGCAGCTATTCAATGGAGGGTACCATGTGATTACTAAGGTGGCTTTGAATGTTGGAGTCAATCAGCTCGTCTTTTGTGTCTTTCGTGATCTTCTTGCTTTCTCCATTCTCGCCCCGATCGCCTATATCCGTGAGAAGTATTGCTACACCTCTTTTCTTTTCTGGCTTTTGTCTGTTTATGTTTGTTTTTGATCTTCTTGTTGAATTGCGCTGCATATTGGGACGGGTAATTCTGACTGATGGTACTGCAATTGTTGGATTTTTGGATAAACTCTTCATCTTTTCATTCTTATTAGTGAATCACTTTTGGTTTTCGGTTTCTATTTCATTCAGTATGCATTGGCACACTTTGATGTTTGTCCAAATTGTGGGAATATTGAGTGTCCAATGCTCCATACTTGTTGTTATTGAGTGTTCAATGCTCCACATTTGTTGGCCCTTGGCTTTGTTATAAAAAGAGAGAACTTGGCAGATTTCAGATAATTCAGCTGCTTTACAATGGCTGAAAGTGTAATGGTTAACGGATGTCATTTATCCTACTTCTAGCATACTGACGTCCATCAATTCCCTTTTAACCACCTGTACTTCTGCCACTTTATGTGCTCTCACTTGTTTGTAGTCTTGCATTAACGCAACTCAACCAAGCAGCAGCTGGTAATTAGTTAGTGTTGGCTTCTTGGAATCTTATATATCCTTATAATGAAGGATGCTGCACTGTTCCACTTTATGTGATCTCCATGACATGGTTTGCACTCATTTAACAAAAATTTCAAGATAATGGGCCGACGTGCCTAGAATTGAAGGCATTTATTTTGTCAATGTCTTTTCTCTCCACTGTGAACAAAGTAATGTCGTCAATCTCTTTAGACAAATCAATGCTTAATTCGTGGAGTAGAAACATAAAGTCTGTCTAATAGGCATTTCATTTTTCCTTGTTGTAGACGAATCCGACCACCTATGAACAGACGATTCCTCTTTTCTTTATTTTTTCTGGGGTTAAGTGGGTAAGCTACGCTCTCTAACATGTCTCCTTTCAGTCTAATCAGATCCTTTCTGTTAACAGTCAATGTATAATGCTATATCTTACTAGTCAATCTTTTGTCATAAACAGGATATTTGGCAATCAGCTTTTATTTCTTCTTGGTCTTAGCTACACAAATCCAACTTATGCTGCAGCAATACAACCTTCAATTCCAGTCTTTACATTTGTTTTGGCTGTGATGATGCGGTGAGTTTGACAAATTTACTCTTTTACAGTTCAGTTGATACTGTTAGTGGCATACTCAAACAGTGTACTTAACATATTGCCTGTTCCTTGTTTGTTCAGTTTTACACGTTAACTTCTTCTTGCAGTACAGAAAAACTGAACATATTTAGAACCGAAGGTCAAGCAAAAATTGGGGGTACACTTGTCTGCGTTTGTGGGGCCATATTGATGGTTCTGTTCCGTGGTCCAGCCCTAATTGGATTCAAGGAAGCTGACTTTGCAGGTAATGAAATAAGTGCAAGGGGTCAACCAGAACCCGGTGGATGGTTTATGTCTAGCTTTCTGGAATTTGGGCTGGAAATGTGGCACCTTGGAGTTATATGCCTAATAGGGAATTGCATGTGCATGGCTGCATTTCTAGCCATTCAGGTAAGGGTTTGTTGCATTAGAATTTAAAATCGGAGACACTATTAGGACTAATTACTTTCTAATTGATATTTGCATAAGAATGATGCCAGGTGGGCGTGGCCTCAACGGCTCTGCATATTTGACCATCAATTTAACTATTCATGCTTTTCCCCATATTTTTTTATGAATTTTAATTGGATGCTGATGTTACCTAAGGCAAGAAACTTAGCAGCAAGGTGAACTTTTTGCTTTTTTGACCAATCAATTTAGTCCTACTTGATGAATTCTTTTGCACTTTAGCTAATCTTTAACATGTGAGACTTGCATTCATGTTGTCCCTCTAGCATCAAATTTGATTTTGACTTTTTACTTTGAAGTTTAGGTATTTACCTTCTTAAGAACCTCTGAATGTTGTTTTTGGTTGAAGAACACAATTTACTGATTAAAATCCATCATTCTTTAACAGAATGTGTACAAGCAATATGCCTTGTGTAATTGATGAAAAAGTTATCTCCTCTTTCCAGTATTCCCACTCAACACACTCCAACAGAAAAGCAAAACGAGATGGGTGATAGAGGAATGAACATTAATATCTTCTCAGTTATACAATTTACCTGAAAAATGATATGGCGATCTTATGATTGCTGTGTATAGAATCTTGGTGTTGTGGGGATAGAGGAATTTGGTGAAGTCAAGATGTTTTTGTTTTTGCCAACTGATCTTTTTACTAGAGTTACATATACTGAGAAACACTAAATCCTGCATAAACTGAATATGAGGAAGTATTAGGAAGGCATTGTTGATGAAGAGCCATAAATGAAGGTTAGGTTGAACCAGACTTCTATGCCAAGAATAATTTGACGTGAATCTGATCAAATTGATTGTGTAGATCGTAGTGCAACCTATTTGGGTTAACATGTATAGCTTGGGAGACTATTCTTTGAAATCCTTTAAAATGTTATCACTGTGGCCTTGTGAATGACTATCTGCTACAATGATCTTATTGAAACTCAAGTTAGATAGATTGGCCTCTCCCTTCTTATGTCTAATTCACACTGTCATGCTAATAGGCTCTCTGCCAAACTTATTTCATGAATGTTTAATGAAACTGTTCCAGTGGGCAAGTTGATTCGAGTTTGAGTTAACTCCGAAGTTTTGAGCTTAATGATATGAGATTTGCTAATAGTACTTTGGGTAATTATCAAGCGCATAGTTTAAAATTATCTTATTGTGGATAAAAACCAAGCACATAATTTAGAATAATGGTGCTTGACTATAGTCCTGGTATATCTTTTGAAGTGTATCATGAATGATTGACTATCTTGTGTCTGTCTCCTACAGTCTAACCAAAATGACTGTAGCCCTACTTTCAAGCAACTTCAAGTTCTTTGATAATTTTGGTATCTTGCGAATCAGCACAGCTGTCTTCAAATTCATTTGAGGAACCTCTTTTGTGTTCAATATTGTAAATCTTGGAAACAAGATCTAGAATAATTTTCTTCAAATCTCAAAGTGGTTGGTTGGATCACTCTTGTTAAACATGTGTAATAATTCATGCCTTTCACTAATTAGTTGAATTACAATTGACGTTCCCCATTTATTTTTTGGAAACCTTTCAGGCTTCGCTTTTAACCAAATACCCTGCCAGCCTTTCAATCACAGCATACTCATATGCTTTTGGAGCTTTGTTGATAGTTCTTACAGCTCTCTTTATGACGAATGAATCAACTGACTGGAGATTGACAGAATCCGAGCTGTTTGCTGTCATTTATGCTGTAAGTGTTTGTCTGAGGCCAATGTTTGCATGTCAAACTTGTCAAACTATATCATTGTATTGCACAACTTTGGGTAGCTCTTTCTCTAAATTTCTTTGAGTAAGCCCTTTTTGGCCAAATCTTGATGACAAGCATCTTGCATTTTCAGTTTTGTTGATAACTAACTTACTTTTTCAGTTTTGCCAAAAAAAAAAAAAACTTAGATCTAAAGGTTGATCAATTATTTCATTTTGCTACTATAAAAGGGCACTTTAGTGCACAAGACTTCCGGCTTTGAGAGAGTGGGGGGAGGTTCATTAGTTATACACAGCCTTCCTTTTGTATTTTACAAGGAGGCTTTTTTCGTGACTCAAACTCGAATCCTTGACCTTCTAGTCACAAAGGAGTAACCTTACCTGTTGCTCTAAGGCTTGCCCTCTTATTAAATACTATGGGTCATGGAATTCAGTCACAAAGGAGATGCAATGTCTATCTGGAATCATGATTTTTTTAAAAAGATAACTATAAATACTGTGGGTCTTCAATTGCTGCCGATTAGTCCAAAATGCTAGTGCAGAGTGTTGGATTTTAGCTGCTTGTAGTGTCGTTATGTTCCTGTCTTTCAACATCAGTTGTCAAAAGGAAAGAAAATGGAATGAAGAGTTAAATGTATGGAGGTGCCATTTAAATTTAGCAGTTTTTGATTAATGTCTTGAGTTTAGTATGTTTTGTGGCTAATCTACTAAAAGTTGCAAGTCTTTGGATGTTAGTGTGTGGTTTAGTGCCCGCTTTGTATCCATTTTACCCAGTTCTCCACCCCATTTCCCTAAGCATATTTCTGTGTTCAGGAGGAACAATTTAGGATTTTTTAGGACTTCCTGTGTAATAGATAATAGCATTTCTGTTTGACAGTTGAATATTAGAATTCCTTGAACCATGTAGTAGGGTATAATATAATTTCAACTTTCTATCTGACATGGTTTTTTCCAGGGTACTGTTGCATCTGCCCTTAATTATGGATTACTTACATGGTCAAATAAGATCTTGGGGCCTGCTTTGGTTGCACTTTACTATCCACTTCAACCTGCTGCATCTGCCATTCTTTCAAGAATCTTTCTTGGAAGCCCTATTTATTTGGGAAGGTTTGATTTCGGTGTTTAATTTTTAATTCGTAACTCACAGTCACTTGTTATATTGATTAACTCGTATCTCTTTATGTATATACTTCTATCACCGACTCTTCACATTGACAGTGCTGATTGGATATAAGTAGAAACATTTGTAACATACTTGATTGGAATATGAGTTTCTTTGTGAACAATAATTGTATATACGAGGCAATAATATTTAACAAGCAAAAAGGTTGTAATTGCTCAATCATATAACGTGTGATGGAATTCTTTGTCAAAATAAAAAATTTTTGGTTTCTGGGGTTTTTATGCCACCTGAGGCTAGTGCAAGAAGGATGCTTACTTGTGTTTCTCTATCTGGAAACAGCATTTTAGGGGGTTGCCTGATCATTGCTGGCCTTTATTTGGTTACTTGGGCATCCTACAGAGAAAGACAATCATCTGCAACAATTATTACCCATGTTGCTGCTCGGGGCTCTGAACCACTCATCCATAAAGAGGCAGCAATTGACAAGGGTGCGTACCAGATGGGACATATTTTTATTGGAGCTTCTACCATACCGAAATCCAGAGACTAATCATGGAATCATGTTATGTAAATGTTTTGGTATTTAATCTTTTTGAAATCAGCCAAAAATTGAGATTAGATCAATATATGTATCATTACTAAATGATCTTAAGAAATCAATAAATCAGTATATCTTAACATTTGGAAGCTCTTCTTATATACAATTCAGTAAGTTTCTATATAGCTAAATACTTAAGAAAAGGAAACTGAGTTTGGAATGTATTAATCCTTTCCATGCAGTTATGTAGAGGGGCTTTCTTGCCACTTAACTGCAAGGCTCTCGTCTTCACTTCCTTTCCTCTCCCAGAGTATACTGAACACGCTATCATGAAGGTGGAGGGAAAACTTTGAAGGAAATATAATGCTTTCTGAAGAAGTTGGGATATGCAGGTTACTTGAAAACTGGAAAAGTGATGAAGGCAAAATACTATTTCCAAAATGATCTCTTGATATGCTTAAAATTGTCATTGCAGCTATCACATCTGATCAGCATGTAGCCCTTACTAGTTTCCTGAATTCTCAAAGCCATAGCTGGCAGTTGTACGGATATAGTTCTAATACTTTCCCGTCATAAGTGAAAGACTGAACCTTTTCTCTTCTTGTTGTTGCTGTTGCTTTAGTATTAAATTATTAGCAGATCTTTTCTTTTGTCACTTGGACTGGAAAAAGAACCATTTGGAGGAAGGTTAGTACTTGTTATAGTTAAATCTTGTTGGTTCTCTATCACAGCACATTCTGGTTGCTGGTTTTCCATCATTTTCTGTCTCTAACAAATGGTTGGTAAGAAATGAAATCAGGTGGTGGGTAAAGCACAAAAGGATCATGACATCTTCAGTTTCTTACGTAGCAGGAATCAACTCTAGATGTCATGATTTTCTGATTTGTTCCCACTCTGTTTAAGCTTTTCTTTTCTGCTTTTACTTGTCATGATTTGTACCCTGGTGTAGATGAGGGTTGAGCTTTATTCTCAGCAGAGTAAACCCCTTCTGCCTCCTTATCTACTGCTTAAGGTCTGGTTTTGGGTGAGTGTAAAACAAGAGGAGACTACTACCATAGTCTATAGGAAAAAGGAAATGCAAATTATGAAAGAAAAAGAAAGTGGTTATTGTAGAAAAGCATCTCTTCCTCCCTTCTCTGGATATTCTAGTGGATTTAAGGCTTGTTTCAACTAACATAGAGCCAAATATTGTGTAAACCTCCCATCCATGTGATTTTGATATCAGTTAGAAGAAACATATGTTCATAAAATTATCGAATAAATCAGGAGTACTTTGGTTATTTATTATGAACGAGACAGTGTTTAAATGTATGGGTTATGGTGATTGATACTAAATAATTATTACACTTAATTTTGTAATTTGTACTTTTATAACATTATTTTAATGATCACGAACATATTTATTCATAGTGTTAAATTTATTTTAAGTGGAAAAAGAAATAGAGAGCTAATAAAATATGATGGTGAAAGAAAAAGAGTAATATATGATAATTAAAATAGAAAGAAATCAAATTAGTTTAGAACATGAACTAATTAGTCAGTACCATCTTAAAATTCAGTGTTAATTTTTTAGATCAATTTAAAGAAATGAATTAGTTAATATTTAAATTTCAAAATAAAAATAAGAAGAGGTATGAAAAATTGTCCCAATTCTAAGAAATACCATTGAAATGATATTTTAAATGTAAAATCTCTTTTCTTACTGCATATTTACATTTAATGATTTATAGATCTGTTTAGATTAAAGCTGTAAATATTTCTTTTAATACTTTTTTTAAAAAAATTAATGTCCATTTTAGTGTTGTTTTCGTTTTGACAAGAGAATAACATGACGGATGGTCTTGCAATTTTGTGCTTTGGAATGTGCGACCAACCAGCAAAATAAGATTGGTTCTAAGCTTTTATCAACACTTCCTAATCAGTTGCAGTTTTTGACTACTCATAATCTAATGAATCATCATACCATTGGCTATTTAGTTTTCAATCAATTGAAAGAAAAAACAAGTGTCCTTCACAAGGTTAGATTTCCACTTTCAGACGTATGATGGGAGGAGAAAACTTTCCTAAGCTTGGAAGTCGCATGCCCAATTTAATAAGTGAACAAAAGGTTATCCAAATATACACTAAGTTTAAGCTTATTTGTAAGAGAAAATGGAATCACAAAATCTAATGGCCTTAAAGAATGGTATTGGATCTTACACTTTGTGGAGCTTAGTTGGATACTTTCCATGGATGATGTTTGAACTACAAATTAGGTGAGTTTTCAACAATTAAAGCCCATAATAACAATAACCAATGAAAGGAAGAAATTGGTGGTGAAGATGTTCATTTTTTAATATATAAGAGCAAATAAAAATACCAATCGGGAATTTTTTTAAGAAGATCTAAAACATGAAAAATAATTATTTACATATTATGAAATTAAGGAAAAAAATTGAAGAAAGAAAAGGTGAGAGAGTGGGAGCAGAAAAGGGGGTTTACCTGTAACACTAGGAGTCTGCCTCCGCCTCCGCCTCTGCCTCCTTTCGTAACACTTCCTTTCGGATCTCAAACACAAACTACTCTTTTCTTTCTTCTAATTCTATTTTTCTCGAGAAACAAACAACAATATAACTAAACCTCTCGTTTTTTTCAAACTCGTTCCTTCTTTGCTCAAATCTCCATCTTCTATACTGTTACAATATCATTATCACCCCCCTCCCTGCCAAGTTTAAACCTTTCTCGATCCGCTTTGATTCTCAGACCCAGGTAAAAATCTCTCTTTTTCTTCCCAATAACAAATGAATTTGGATTGATGGAAAATGTTTGCTCGATGAGATTTTCTTCTTTTTCTGGGTGTATTTGTAAATGTGTTTCGTTTTACTCAGTCAAATGCTATGGTTGTAGGTTTCTCAATCAAGTGTGGCGCTTTCTGTGTAGAGATCCGACTTCTTTGTTTTGTTTTTTATTTTTATTACTTCATTTGCTACTCGGTTCCATTGTTGATTTGTCTGTCTATAACCCTCAGTTACGAAGTAAAAACCAACAAGTTAATCGATTGGCTTGTTAATGAAACCCCTGACAACTCAACGATTGCATGCTGGGGAACACACCAGAAATCCACAAAAATGAAATCTTGTAAATAAATCATCATACCATCAACGGAGATAGAATAACGTTGTAATAGCACATGTTCTCTTGGGTTTTAAACCTTTTTACACTAGTAACTAGATTCCATAATGGAAAATTTGCAAACAGGATCGTGAAGATTTGACTGGATGTATTGCCAATGTGGTTCTTGGTCTTTATTGATGGTGCTGGTGCATTTCCAACTGCAGCTCCTATCAAGCGGGACTTGAAGAATACTTTTCCAGTTAATTTTAGTTTGGTGGATTCTTGGCATTCCATCAGGAAACCGGGTGCTGGGACCAAATCCTTAAGTAGATTGATCCCTGGCCTGCGATGAACAAATTGCTGATATTTCAACTTTTCAGAAAAAATGGTGTTTGGTAGAATAGCTGATCTGTTTTCCGCCTTGAGAAGTTATATTGCAGTCTCTAAGTCGGCTACAGCTCCATACACGTCAACTGGCTTGGCACCTGCAGAAACTACTGGTCATGGGTTTGGCTTTTCCAGCTCTGTAAATAAGAGCAATTTGCGGCTCTCGTCTTCTCTTCAAGATTTCACATCATTTAGTCGTCTTGATCTTGAAGAAAGGGATCTGAACTTTGTAACCGACAGGAAGCCTCATTTGTTACAGAGAGAGAATGCTGGGTTGAGCTTCTCTAAGGAGAAAGCACTGGCAGGTGGAACCCCACTTGTAAGGAGGAAGTGGGTGAAAATGATCTTGATTCTCTTGTGCCTTATACTGATCGGCTTCCTAATATATCTGATTACCTTGTACATTCATTCATATTGGTCACAGGGGCAATCAAAATACTATGTTGTTCTTGATTGCGGAAGTACTGGAACTCGTATTTATGTATACGAGGCATTAGTTGATTCAAAGAAAGGTGGAAATCTACCTATTTCTCTAAAATCATATCCTGAAGGTCTTTCGGGAAAGTCAAGTGGACGTGCGTATGATCGCATGGAGACTGAACCTGGGTTACATCTTTTGGCTCATAATACATCTGGTTTAAAGGGTGCTTTAAATCCACTTATTCGGTGGGCTGAAAATCAAATCCCAGAACATGCACATAAGACTACCTTTATTTTTCTTTACGCTACAGCTGGGGTTCGCAGACTGCGCAGTGCAGACTCAATATGGCTTCTGGACAAGGCATGGTCCATATTGAAGCAATCTCCTTTTGTTTGCCGCAGAGAATGGGTTAGGATCATAAGTGGCATGGAGGAAGCATATTATGGATGGATTGCTCTTAATTATCGCAAAGGTGTACTGGGGGCCAACCCCAAGAAAGCGACATTTGGGGCACTTGATATGGGCGGCTCCTCACTGCAAGTTACTTTTGAGGGGAAGAAACATGCACGACATGACACTAGCTTAAACCTTAGAATTGGAGCTGTTAACCATCACCTTAGTGCCTATTCTCTTCCAGGGTATGGTTTAAATGATGCATTTGACAAGAGTGTTGGTCATCTTTTCAAAAGACTTCCCAGTCCAGATTTAGCAATGGGAAATGTAGAATTAAAACACCCATGTTTACAGTCTGGCTACCAAGAACAATACACCTGTTTTCACTGTGCTCTTGATCGACAAGATAGTGCAAGTCCTGCTACTGAGGGAAGAAGCCCGGGTAAAGGACTTAAATCAGGAGTTAAAGTGCAGCTTATTGGTGCTCCGAATTGGGAAGAATGCACTTCAATTGCTAAAATTGCTATTAATTTGTCTGAATGGTCTGGTCAAGTTCAGGGAATTGATTGTGAGTTGCAGCCTTGTGCTATTCCTGACGGTTTGCCACGTCCGTATGGTCAGTTCTACGCTATATCTGGCTTCTTTGTGGTGTATAAATTTTTTAATTTGACACAAGAAGCTGCACTTGATGATGTTTTGGAGAAGGGTCAAGAGTTTTGTGAAAAGACTTGGGATGTTGCAAAGAACAGTGTTCGGCCACAGCCTTTTATTGAACAATACTGCTTCAGGGCACCCTACATAGTGTTTCTTCTGAGAAAGGGCTTACACATCACGGATAATCAAATTATTATTGGTTCTGGAAGTATTACTTGGACATTTGGTGTTGCCCTGCTTGAAGCCGGGAAGGCATTTTCTGCTAGATTGAAACTTCATAGTTATGAATTACTTCAAATGAAGATACATCCAGTTGCTTTGCTTACCATTCTGTTTTTCTCGTTGATTTTGCTAATTTGTGCATTATCATGGGTTGGCAATTGGATGCCGAGAATTTTCCGGAGATCATATCTTCCGCTTTTCAGGCATAACAGTGCATCTGCCTCATCTGTTCTCAGCATCCCATCTCCTTTCCGGTTTCAGCGGTGGAGTCCTATTAGCTCTGGTATTACTATTTATAACCTCTGATTTTGGTGTAATTCAGATGTGTTGGTTAGTGATGATGTTTGGTACCCCTTCGACATACCCCATTTATGTTTAGTATGGATAAGGCCTTGTGGCATTTTGGTTCCATCTGACTAACCTTATGATCAGTTTGTTCAACTTCAACCTGGTTGTAACTGATTTAGCTTAGAATATTATCATGTGTAGATGGTGTACTCTTTGCTGGACTCTGTAGATAATGAAAACGTTGAATTTCAGGGGATGGAAGGGTGAAGATGCCACTTAGTCCAACAGTTGCGGGTAGCCAACAAAGGGCATTTGGCCTGAGCCATGGGCTTGGTGGTAGTAGTATCCAGCTTATGGAGTCTTCTTTATACCCATCAACCAGTGGTGTTTCGCACAGTTATTCCGCAAACAGCTTGGGACAGATGATTGAGAGTAGCAGCATGGGTTACATCTGGTCTCCGCACCGAAGTCAGATGAGTCTTCAAAGTAGGAGATCACAATCTCGAGAAGACCTCAATTTGTCTCTGGCTGAGACGCATATTGCCAAGGTTTAGGGTGTCGTTAAGCTTTTAAATTATGGTATTAACATACTTCTTTCTTTACCAAACTACAGTGCTACATGACCTAAATTTTAACCTATAGTTTTGTTTCATCTCAGTCTTAAACATTCTTTTGTAGCATAGCGAACTTGGAGTAAAAATTAAATCAACAGAGTTAGATTCTTTGTTCTTCATCATGTCTCTCATCCTCTTGTTTCTTTCATCCCTCAAATCTGTTACCTTCGACAAATTGGATGTATAAAATTTTTTTGACAATAATTTCCTTAAGCTCAGAGCCTAATGCATTTGCTGTTATGCTGTGTATCATCATCATCGTCAACATTTTATGGAGTCAATGATTAGCTGCTGTAACTGTTGAGTTATTGTGCTTAGCTTGGTGCTCCTCTCTTTTTTGAAAAGTGAGTTGCTATTACCAAATCAAACAGTACCGTGTAAACTCTAATAAAGCAATCTTATTATCATTACTATCTCTATATCCCTATAAGTCCATGAATACCCGTTTGAGGTTGCCTCTATATGGCCATTAAAGTTTCCTCCTATAATAACTTTATGATTAGGAGGAATTTGGTGAATTGCCTCATTTAGTTTGTCCCAAAGTTAACACTTAATTTGTTCTCTCAACCTTACTTAGGGTGCATAAGTATACACTATATTGAAAACAACATTTTTTACGATAATCTTATACAAAATCCTATCATTAGCCTTCTTTAGCCCTACAACATGATATATGAGTTTTTTAACAATCAAGATATCTACCTCATTATATTGCCTCGAATACCCTGAATACCAAAAATTGAACCTACTGAGAATCTTTTGCTTTAGCATCCATTCATTTTCTCTTAGATGCAAGCAATATGTGTCTTATATTGGTATAAAATCTCCACTAACTTCAATTACTTCCTGTAAGAGTCCTGATTTCCCATAACCTTTTACCATCTGTCAACATCTTTCCTTAGACCTAAAACTCACCTAAGGATTAGTGCTTGCTTTATTATTAGAAGTCAAAGCTACTACTCATACCCTAATACCCAACATAAGCTATACAACATCTTTCCTTCTCTTAGACCTAAAACTCACCTGAGGATTAGTGCTTGCTTTATTATTAGAAGTCAAAGCTACTACTCATACCCTAATACCCAACATAAGCGGATTAGTGCTTGCTTTATTATTAGAAGTCAAAGCTACTACTCATACCCTAATACCCAACATAAGCTATACAGGATAAGTGTAAGAAGTCCCTAATATATATATCTAGGAATAAGATTTAACCCCCACCAATTGAATTTGTTCATAGAATGGTGAATACTGGAATAGGAATGAAACGATCTAATAATGAATGGGACTTCAACAGTTTCAAACAAACAAAATAGGGAACTACTAGAGTAGCTAATAAAAGTAATCAAATAAGCCTTACTAATACAACACTAAGGACAAAACTAGCAAAAATAAAAAGGAAGAAGAGAGTAATCAATATATATATATATATATATAAGGAAATTAAAGCAAGTATCTATTATTAGTTGGACATAACATAATACACCAAGCCAGACTAAAAAAAAAAAAGGAAACTAGAACACCAAAAGCAAGATATCTAAAGTTAACTTGCTAATAATTCACAAAATCAATCAAAAAGTGACAAAACAACTTCAACCCAAAAAAATAATTAGTCACTTAAAGCTACCATATGAATCTCAAACATCAAAATCAAACCACGAAGCTTCAAGACAGAAGAATAGTCTTAGATCTTAGCCAGAAACAAAAAAGCTTTGATTCTAATTTGAAAAAGACTTGAAGTTAGAAAAAGACTTAAAGTTCAAGGGATTTTCATTAGCCCAAAAAAAGAGACCCTTGTAATAAAGCATTTATTATCTAATGAACTTATACTAAAGTATCCATATATTCTACAATAATCTATGCTAAATTCTGAAAAAACAAGTAAGGAGAGAGAAATAACTTTTTGGGAGATAAAAAAGAAAAACTAATTCTTTTTTCCAGAGAAACAAATTTTGGTCATTTTTCATGAAAATGAAATCACAAAATAGAAAAACAGCTTCTTAAGACGAAACAAGTTTTGAAGGATTCATTGAAACAAAGAAAGCAGGATAAAAATCGAACCTTTCATATAAAAAAAATAGGGATAAACTTGAAAGCAAATGTAGTTTTCAGAGTGCAAGTAACAAAAAAGATGAAGCAAGAATTGGTATCAAAGCTTGGATAACGAAAATTCCAAGAATAAGTTTTGGAATCAGATCTTATTAATCTAGGCTCCGAGAACTTGACAACGATAAAAGGATTTATATATACAAACAAACACCTATGAAATAACAAGAGAACATCATAATCCTTAGAGATGAGAAACTCACCTGAGACAAATCTTCACACTTACCTCAGATGTATCGTTACCAAAACTATTTCGAAAAACAAAACTTTATATGGTCAGTGGAAAAAGAGACAGAGATCAAAAGAGTGGGCTAGTTGGGGATACAATTTAAGTATTCTATGATTTGTATTTAATATTATTGGACTCTTGCTTTTTTTCTTGTTATGTTTATCTATTCTTTTGTAAAAATTATTAGTGAGCTTGTTTGAAATCAAGAGGTGGTTTTGTTTAGAAATTTATGTTCTTTTACTTTTTTAAAAGGAAGTTCCTTCTCATATTTTTGTAGTTCACTCTTTTATTAAAGACTTAATTTTTGACTAGGTTCAAAAAATTTTAATTGAAAAATATGGAATATAATGGAGCCTAAAACCTAGTTATTGATCTTAGTTGGAAGGAGGAAAATTTAAGTGAAAAGTATTTTTTGCCTTTACTTATTTTAATTAAGATAAGGAAAAATAAAAATGATGAAAGGTTTAATTTGAGGAAAAGCATTGCCTCCAAGTTAGCAAGCTACAAAAGCTTTTTGTTGGAAAGTTTTATGTACCCTTCTCTTTACTGAAACAACTAAAACTTAGTTACTATATAGCAACTTATTAATGGTAAAAATAGTAACAATAAATTAGAATTAAATGGACTCCTCAAGTGACTCAAAAATAGCTAACTAACTTGTTTAGAACTTTGTATATGGACTTATTAAAATTGTGATACATAATCTGGTCAATGAAAAAGCATTGAACATATAACATTCCTTCCCCTTAAAGAGCACACTTATCCTCAATTGCTATCTCTAGAAGTGAAAGAAAAAAATCTCCTTCAGTTTCTCACATAGCATATGTAGGTGATAACCCTTACCACTACAAAAGGACTGTAACATCCTGCTAATAGAATTAAGCTTAAAATGGTGTTTATTAGAGATTAATAAGAAATTAGGAAGCATAATTCATGCTTATGCATAATGTGACATACAATACACGACACTATTGATCTTGCACATTACAATTATTTGTACATGCATTCATTGACATTTTCTGGGTATAATTGATTGTTAAAAAATGCAATTGAAATGTGAATTATGAATTGATTGAGCTGAAAATTTATTTGGAGAATATTTAGATTATTTCAAACTTTTGGTGAATTTTGAAAAAAATTCTGAAAATTTGGGGTATTTTTGAATTAAGAAAAATAAGAAAACAAATAGACCAGTTAAATTGTGACAAGTGGCAGTGTTAAACGGTGATATGCATCAAACATGCAAAAAGTCACGTAGAGTAAGAACTCGATTCCTCTATTGTTTTTTCTTTACACCGAACGTATTGCTAGACAAAAATAATCTGAAACATCGAATTGTTCTGTGGAAATCGTGGATATTGATTCTGATACCAAAGTAAGACTATCAGTCTGTAGGGAGAGAGAGTTTGATTGTCATTATTTAACCACTCATTGAAGTTTGAATTGCTAGAAATTTAGCTAACCTAAGTAAGTTGAGCTTTATGCTTTGTGATATTATAGATGGTATTTTGATGATATTTTACGGTTTAGCAGTGAATGCATACATGACTTGTGTGAGAAGTAATTCGGTGATAATGGTGATGAGATGAGTTATATGAACACTAGGTGAATTTGCTAAGAAATGAGGTAGGTTCTGTATGGAACTGGTCTTTGATTATGAAAATGATACAGAGTTATGAAAATTGATGTAAAAAATATACTCTATTTTGTACTGATAAATATGTAGAAGGTTTA
>JAOQMP010000005.1:10841349-10876819 GCA_027563575.1 Erythroxylum pedicellare | reverse complement strand
TCACACAAATAAAACCAAACTCTTTTGTTTTATTAATAATAAATATTTTCATTACAAAAACTGTAACTGAAGAAGATGAAGTTACATGTAAATACACTTGCTTTCCAGGGAACTATGTTTACATAACTCCAACAATCATGTGTGATGCAAGCGACCATGCCATTGGCTATGTACTCAGATAGCGGAAGGAGAAGAAGTTGCTTACAATTTACCACGCTAGCAAAACCTTGGCAACAACTGAAATACAACACCACTAAGAAGGAGTTGCTTGTAGTGGTATTTGCAAGTAAAAATTTTTGTTCTTACCTTTTAGACTCACAAGTTATTGTTTTTATAGATCATATGACATTGCGTTATCTCTTTGCAAAGAAAGACGTCAAAGCTAAACTCCTCCGATGGTTGCTTCAGCTTCAAGAATTCAACATCGAGATTCAGGATAAAAAAGGAGCAACAAATGTTGTGCAGACCATCTATTGAGACTTGAAGGGAAACAAAATGAAAAAGAGAAGGAAATTAAAGAGCATTTTCTTAATGAGTCTTTAATGATGGTAGAAAATCCTTTTCTTCCATGGTTTGCAAATATTGCCAATTATCTCTTAGCTGATATTCTTCCCCTAATCTCTCACATCAACATAGGAAGCATTTTTTATTTCAATTTTCTCACTATATTTGGGATGAATCTATGTTATACAAAATATGTGCTGACAGTTTGATTCACAGGTGTATCCCTGAAGATGAAATGCCTGAAGTTTTGACCCAATGTTATAGTTTAGTTTATGTAGGACACTATGGAACTAGCTAGATGGCTGCTCACATTTTGGAGTGTGCATTCTACTAGCCGAAATTGTTCAAAGATGTTGGAGATTTTTTATCACATTGTGATAGGTGTCAAAGAACGGGCAATATTTCGAAGAGAGATGAGATGCCACTTTCAAACATCATAGAGGTGGAGATATTTGACGTGTAGGACTTGAATTTTATGGCATCATTCCCATCCTCCTTAGGTAACTCGTATATATTAGTTGGAATTGATTATATGTCCAGGTGGGTCGAAGTAATAGCTACTCCATCAACTGACTATAAGGTGGTGCAACGATTTATCAAGAAGATTTTTACCCGATTTAGGGTGCTAGAGCTATACTAAGTGATGGGGGGAGCCACTTTTGCAATAAACCCTTTGTGGCTTTTTGGGAAGATATAAAGTTCATCATAGAGTGGAAACCCTTTATCATCTACAAACGAGTGGCTAAATGGAGGTGGTGAATAGAGAGTTGAAGAAGATTCTAGAGAAGGTAGTGAGCATTTCAAGGAAAGATTGGGCTTTGAAGTTGGATGATACATTGTGGGCCTAGAGGATAACTTTTAAAACTCGCATAGGCACAACATCATATCAACTTGTGCATGGAAAGGCTTGCCATTAACAATTGGAGTTGAAGCATAGAGCCTATTGCGCATTTAAAATATTGAATATGGATTGGAATCTAGCAAGAGAAAAGAGGTTAGTATAACTTAATGAATTGGAAGAATTAAGATATGATGCAAATGAAAATGCTAAGTTGTACAAAGAAAGAGTTAATAAGTGGAATGATGGCCACATTAAGAAGGAGGAAATCAAGAGTGGAGACTTAGTGCTTTTATTTAATTCATGACTTCATTTATTTCACAAAAAGCTCAAGTCAAGATGGAGTGGTCCATTCAAGGTTAGTCAAGTGTTTCCCCATAGAGTGTTGGAGATAGAAAATGAAAAGGGTGAAACTTTTAAGGTTTGGAGGGCCATTTTCACAAGAAAGGGAAGTACTTTGTTACCTTTCACCCACTCTTTTATGACTTCACATGGAATAGTCAAGCTAATGACCTTAACTTAGCATGTTTGACTTTCACTTGTTTGTCTTTGTGTTAGTGTGGTGTTGTTTTTATTTGATAATATCTAGTTTGGTTTAACTGCTTTTGTACTTCATTCTCTTATTGTTTAGGTCTCCAATGATATCTTTGTGAATTTTTCTGGCTTGATTTAGGAAGAATTTGATAAAATGATCTTCATGGAACTTGTGTTTTCTGTTGAGAGCTTTCTTGCTCCATAAAGTATGATATTTTTCGATATCGGAATTGAAAGTTATGATCTTCCAATGTTAAGGTTATTTTGCTTTGTTTTAAAAATGCTCATAAGTGTAGGATTTTGTATGATGTGCTTTGAGGCCAATTTCTGTACTGATGTGGTTTGAATTGAGTAAAGTATTCTACATGAAATTCATAGAAGATTTTCCTAGCTTTTCATTTATGTATCATATGTTATTTGTGGATGTGAGAATTAGAAGATATGAAATTTGGAAGTTTGGATGTTGGTATAAGATGATCAATTCTGGCAGAAACTTTGACTGAAAAATTGACCTAGTTAGAGGTTGAAACTGCTTTTAAGTTCTTCATGAAAGTTTCAGATTATGCTTTGATCTTTACATTGATATAAAGTATGACATTTTTGGACCTTGGAGTTGAAAGATAGAAATTTAGAAGTTATGTGACGGTTTAGGGTGACATAATTTTGGACTGAAACTTTGAGCAGTTTTTTTTGACCCCTTTAGAGATGGAATTGATTTTCGAGTTCTTCATGGAAGTTGTAGAGATTCCTTTAAGATTTCTTTTGATACCAAAATTTTCAAATTTGGAGTTTGTGAGCAAGAGTTATGAATTTTAGAAATTTCGGTTATATATATATATATATGAAAAATCCTTTTGTTTTCGTTATTTCTTTCCTAATCCGACCTTTCTCCAATCTTTTGCTTATATATTTTCCGTCCGACATCCGATTGACTTGGTTTTTGAAGAGTTGGATTCTTAAGACAATTATCTACATACTCATCTAAATTTGTGATTTTTTAAGATTAAATTTAGGAAGATTGATTTAATCAAAGTGAGTTAGATATTTTTCTGAACATGGTTCAGTTTTTTGAGAAATTATTGATCTGTAGAGATCAAATTGAGTTGGTTATTGTGTAAAAATAAAATAGAGACATGGTGATACAAGTAATATGAAGAAATTGAATTTCAATTTATCCCCTAATACTTTCAATTTCTGAATTGAATTCAGGTTTAGTGTTCAGTCTTGGATTAGAAAAATCAGAAAGTATTTTGGCCATAACTTTTTCTCTAGTAATCCAAATGAAGTGATTCTTGATTTGGATTAAACTATACATATAAGGATACAATTTTTATGAAGGAAGTGAATTTTAATTCATTCTCTAAGAATGTCAATTTTCAGAGGGAAGTAAATTGCTGGAAAAATATTTTAGCATAAGACAAGTCCGAAATGTTTAGAGTATAACTTTTGGTGTAGTTCACCAAATTAAATGATTTTGGTGGCATTAGGAAATTAAGACAATGAGGAACATTTCTCTAGAAGGAAGTTTTGGCAAATTCCTTCAATTTGATGGTGAGAAAAATGTCCTAAAGTAAGCATGAATTGAAATAAAGTTCAGGGGCAAACTTGGAAGAGCACATAAGGTGTTAAGTTTTAAGGCTTATATGGAGGGACATAATGGTCATTTTGCATTCATTAAAGTCAAGAAGTAAGGGCTGTCGTTTAAGAGGGAGGAGAAGCCTGAAACTTTAAGAAAAGAACAAAAGAAAAGAAGAAAGAAGAGAGAAGGGGAAGGAGATTTCGGTGGAAAGAAAAGGGGAAGAAGAAAAGAAACTAGGGCTCGATTTTTATGGATCTTCAAGCAAGCTTTTTAAGTTGAACCAAGAAGGAAAAGGTGGAGGAGCACAAAAGCTTCCTTTCAAGCCAAAAAATTTCCGAAATTGATGAAGATTAAGGTAAGGAACGATTTTTTTGATCTTTGAAATTTTAATGAGTTTTTGGTTTAGATACCTTGGAATTGGTATGGGTTTGTGATTTCCAAGCTCAATTTTGGTGATTTCATGGTTTAGATTGCTCAATTTTGAATGTTTAATTAATTAGGGTTTATGTCATGAATTAGGGAAAATTAAGGAAAGGCTTTGGAGAATTGATGCTTGGGACAAGTTTCAAGCATGGAATTGAGGTGGGTAATGTGTTTATATCTTGATTTATAAGCTAATTATGTGATTTTGAAAAATCAAGAAGCAAATGTTTTCAAATTATTGTTTATGTGTTATGTTAATGTTTGAAAATTATGATTTTCGAATGATTAGATTCAACGCTTTTGGAATGATTTTAAGAAATTGAAGTAATTATGGAATTCATTATTATTCAAATGTTTTGAACAATTTGAGAAATTAATGATTTCATTGCTTGAATGAATGGGAATTTTTTTGATATATGATTTTGATAAATTGCAAAATTGATGCATTCTTTGTGATTGATTGATTGAAAAATGGTTATGTAAAGTATGATTTTAAGAAATTGCTATGATTTGTGCATTCTTTGGGTTTGGATGAATTAAGATTTTGATATGTGAAATATGTGTCACATTATGCTTGATTAGGACATGACATGAAAATTTGAGATTTCGAAATGTGCCTTCGGGCAATCTGATTTTCAAGCATGAAAATGTGTTATGTGGGTTTGGTTAGGTCCCATAAGTTAGAGTCAAGTGCACTTGTCTCGTTTTCATAGGCTTCGCCCGCCTGCCCGCTAGTGGCACTGGAGCTCCGATTTCGGACTCCCATAAGTTCACGACTACACTGGACCGCTATGCGGGAAAGTGTAGTACGTTCTGTTCACGGCTGCACAGGACCGCTATGCGGGAATGTGCAGTACGTTCCGTTTTGGACCGACCCAAACCGTTTTGATATGTTATGTGTTTTGGTTTGTGTTTATATGTGATGCATTCATGTTTCGATTTTATTTATGAATCGTGAAAAGTTTTGGAATTTCGAGGAATGAGAATTTGAGGTTTTCAACCGTGAAAGTTTTGGAAAACTGATTATGAATGATTTGAATGTTTTGAAAAGTTTGAAAATGAGTTTTTGATAAATTTCCGAATGTGAAAGGTTTATAAATGGCTAACTGCTTGAAAAATGATTTTGCTTATTTTTCGATTTATAAACATGTTATCCACGAGCTATCAGCTCACCCCCTTCATCCCCATCTCCAGGTATTCGAGCAGGAGATCGGATGAAAGACGGTCAAGACATCAGTTCGATTTTTGCATGTTCTTGTAATAAGTAATAATTTTGGATTTTGGTATTTGGTTTTGCACCGTGGCTTGAAAATGCCACTTTTGTTTGCTATTGGAGTATGAAATTGAAGTAGGGAATTGTATATGAACTAGCTTAGTGAATTATGTCTGTGAATGATATGGTACGCTTATGGTATATGAAATGTGATTGTATATGCATATGATTGGGTTGTGTTTGGATTGAATTGGGAATTTGTATATTGAATTCAGATGAATGGGACTTTCATATGATGTATGAATGTGATTGTATATGAATGAGATATGAATGTGTTTGGATTCCGGACGGGAGGTCCGATGATTCTCAGTTTTGTTTGGGAATTATAGAAGTGTCTTTAAACCTTTTGCAGATTTTTGGGTTAATGAAATACGGCCGTTATGCTGCCGAAATTTTTATGGCAAAGAAGGAATAAGAATAAGATAGATGTTTGTTTTAATGATGAGATTGGGATATTGCATGATTAAGAAGAATCGGATAAATGGAGTTTTTGTTAAGGATGAATTTCCAAAAAGGGAAATTAGATTGCTTTGTATGAGTTTGATAAATGAATGAGAAAAAGAAAAGAAAAAAAATATTTATACCGATTTCTATTGGAATAGTCTAAGGTTTCCAACGCGACAGTTTGCTAAGATATTTGTTCTCGGATGTCGGAATTTGTTCAGTTCGTTTGACTTTGATTTCGAGCCAATTCGATTCGTTTGATCCGTTTAGCCATTTGATTCTACTTTCGCTTTTGTTCCGCATTTTGTTATCCGATTTTTCGACTCGATTCACTTTCGATTCTTATGATTTCCGATTCGTTTTCCGTTTCACATTTGTTTAGTCCCACTTTCGCTTCGTTTGGCTTTGATTGTAATCCATTCTTTTGTTTTTGTCCGTTCTGTTGATTTGCTTTCCGTTTCCGTTTTCCGTCTTTTCGGGTTGGGGTCTGGTTCCTGAATCGGGTCCCAACATTAAAGAACAACAAAATAATAAGATATGCTTAATCAGGGTGTAGGCCGAGATTGAACCAAAGAACCAGGTCCTTACCGAATTCTCCATATTTATCATTTTTCATGTTTTCTTTAAATTGTTTTTATTAGTTAGATTCATTTTATTTTCATATTTCAAAATCCAGAACCCTCCTTTTTCCTATACACCGGTTAATTTCATTCCATAAGCTTTACACACACTCTTTGTGGGATCGACCTAGACTTGCCAATGCTATAGTAGTAGTCTAGTTATTTTATTTTGAATAGCGAAACAACGCGGAGTCACTCACCCAGTCACATATCACATCATTCACATTCACAACGTTTCACATTTCATATTCAGTGCACTTTAATAATTCACATTATGCATATGCAGTGCACATGAGACCCACTTTTCATTTGTTACTTTATTGTCACCGAGTGCCTAAACTGTCCCGTATCCATTGTATACCGGGCTCACTATTAACTGTCCCTTATCCGATGGGGATACAAGGCTCATTTTACATAGTGAGCCTTAGGCTCTTAATCACTTGTGAGCTCGAGGCTCTTTTTCACACATTGAGCTTTAAGCTCTGATCCGTGGCTACTCTGGTCACAACTGCCATTATGTTTCATGCATTAATGAAATGGAATGCATCAATTACATTTGCATATTCCCATTCACTCACATTCACATATCATTGGACCTTAGTCTGCCATTCAACATTAAAGTTGAGAATCACACTTTCATTCATATACAAATGCACATTCAAAATACATTTGTCATCGAACCGTAGTCTGGCATTTAACAATAATATTATGCACACTTATTTCATCTCATTCAAATACAAGTAGCACTTCAATATCCCAATCAACATCACAATCATCGGACCTTCTTTTTGGAAATCCACACAATCATTCACATTCATATGAACATTCAGTAATCAATCAATACAAAATTCAAAACAGAACAAACAATGAAATGAGACCATCTCGGTCTACTCACAGCATGCTCCATATTAACATTAGCTTCCAAATTCTGGAAATGCCTAAATGCGGACATTTAACCTGCATAACCCATTTTTGCAAGACACAAGTTGCACATATATTAATAATGGCACACTTATAAGAATTTATTTATGAACAAATGTATATACGACTATGTACAATTCATGTTCTTGACAATCCCAGGTATATAATGAAATTTCATATCTTATCCACATTCTCATTTTATAACCCAATTACTTGTCATTTCAATTTTTTGCATTATTTGCTCTCATAAAAACAAATTCTCATTCACTTTAACTTTAACTTTAACTTGGTACTCATTACTCATTTCCTTTGAATCACAGCCACAATCATATGAACCCCTTCATCTTTGTTATACACATGTCTTTGGCACATTAATATAAACAATTCGTTCACTATTGTTATTCTAACATCATATGATCATACAATATCCAAACTCTCATTCTTTCTTATAAATTCTCCAAGATTCCAAACCTTCGGGTCTATTTTCCATGATCCATAAGACAATGTAAATGAGGTAATTTGGCAAAACTTTCTTACAATAACATGCTTCTTATTGTCTTAAATTTCTAATAACACTAAGATCATTTGATTTGGTTTAATATTCCAAAAGTTATACTCCAAATAATTCGGACCATTCCTGAACTGTATAAGTATTCTATGCCCAGCTTCAAGTTAGATTCTGGAACTATGGAGACAGAATTTAAATTTGATTTCTTCATAATAATTGTAGCTCTATGTCTCTATTTTAATCCAAATTGAGATTAATTCCATTTGGATAACTACATAATAAGTTATGCCTAAAATACCGAAGCATGTTTAGTGATAATACTCTAGTTATCATTTTCCAGAACTCCTCATCAATTCCGTCCCAAATTCATCAATCAATCTATCCTGAATGCTTTCATATGGTTATAATTTTTGGTAAAGATGAAGAGAAATGTGTTACGAGTCTAATAGTTCAAGTCCCATGTCATTTGGAGGCCATAAGAAGAAGTTATTGCCAAAAGAGTGAAGGATGTTCACATCAGTCCACTTTCACTACATCTTCATTATGCACGATCGTGCAATTCCAATTACTTCTCCGTCTTTTCAAACTTCATTATGGCCCTTTTGAAAACAGACCTTCAGGTTAATGTTTCATGGCAATTTTGACAAGGAAAATGAAGGATTTAGGCAAAACACACTCTTAAAAGTTGTTACTTTATGTCTTAAGTTTCAAATGAAACTAATTTCATGCAATTTAGTTCGATATGCTGAAAGTTATACTAAAAACACTACAGACTGTTCCAAACCACGATGGAATCCACAAACTCAAATTTGAGCTAATTTATGAAACTTTTAGAGACAGAATTCAATTTTTATTCCTTCATAGAAAATATAGCCATACGTCTCTAATTTAATATGAACTTAAAAGCATCGCATTTGGTTGTCTATAGACCAAGTTATGGCAAAAATACAGATGCATGTTCAGTGGAAACACTGTATCTGTACATGTCCAGCATACTTTAACAATGTTCATCTTTAACTCTAATTCATCTCTACATCAATTTATAAATCATTAATCATCATACACGTAAAAGCAAGACATTAAAGTATACATTTCTTTGCCCATATTCCAGCATACATAAATCACCATTTTATGTCCATTTAACCTCTAACTATCATCAAATATACTTCCTTCAGGAAATTAAGAAAAGTTCATGCTTTTAATTACTTGTTTAGCTTCACTTTCTTCAAATCACAAAAAAACCCTAGCTCCTCCAAATACACAATCATCATTGTTGAAGGAGGAATAGATTGGGTCTTTTATCAACAAGAGGAGGATTCCAAGGTATTGAAGTGGCTAGTATAAGATTATGGTCAAAAATCACTTGGTGGAAGGTGGTAGGAGTTTCTTATAAGGAGAGTAGTGAGGAAGATGAAAAATGTGTTTACTGAAAATGAAAGACAACGAAGTTGTCTTTTAAATGGGAAATTAGGTTGGTTTTAAAAACTTGGTGGGTGTCATGACACCTTTCACTCAAATGGTTTATGCTAAATAACACTTAGTTGCTTGGTCCATTTGTCTCCAATTTCTAATCCAATTTTCTCCCAATCTTTAGTGACACTTGTCATTAAATCTTAATGTCACTTATAAAAATTTCAACTACCATTGGACTTTTATTTGTACTACTATTCCTTAATTATTTTACGACTTGACATATTTCCTAGTCCAAAATTACCCTGAATTCTCGAAAAATTCACAAAATTCACCGAAAATTCTAAATCAATAAAATACACTCTCCAAATCAATTTCCAACATATAAAAACCACAATTCTCAATATAACACATTTATAATTCAATTATACCCAAAAAATGTCAAATAAGTGGCAATGTACAATCATTTTATTGTGCAAAATTTCAAATTCACGTGCATGTATGCTAACATTATGCAAGAGTATGAAATGCATTTTTCTTAATCTCTCTTTGATCTCATATATACCAAATTTTAGGGTTCTAACCCTTAGTATGGGAATGGTATGTTACATAATTTGTATGTCGAGGAGCCTATGTTAGACAATTTTGTCTTTCCCATAAAGTTGGACAACTATTAATTGTATTTTTTGGTTTTTAAATAAATTATCGGTTAAGTTACATAATTTGATATAGATAAAGATAATAAAGTAGTCCAATAACTGATCTAGATTAATGGGTCAAAGTTAAAGTAGTCCAATAACTGATCTAGATTAATGGGTCAAACTTCGGGTAAAAAATGGATCCCAATTAGTGTGAATCGGATCCATATTGGCCTTGTGATGCGGAAGCTCGATATGGAAGCTATATAAAGGTTAAGGTCTCTTGCAGTTACTCATATCAATCATAAGAATAAAGAATCTCTAACTCGTTAAGAGAGCTTACATATTGAGAAAACTGTAGAAAGTCCTAGCCCGTGTCCCGGAGACCACTTGCCACTAAAGGTCTCGAGAGGTTCGTGATTGTTTGGAGCTCAGAATTGGCATCAAAATTAGAGATGGAACTAAAATTAGGTATTCCGCACTACCTTCATTTTTTATCCTTTCATATAGATCTGGAGTACGTAATAAGGTCTATACTACATATTACATGTGGTATTAGTGTACGAGATAGCATGATAATCAATCAAAAAGGAATATGGGACATTTTGAAGCCATTTTGAGTGAATTTTTGTGCAATGAACTTGCCATGAGGGACATGCATGAGGTTTTCGTGTCTCGAAGATCGGTTCAGTATTCGGTAATGCACGATAGTCACTATACTGAGATTTTTCTTTTGTGAAAGTCTCAGATGAAGTTTTTAGAGAATGTCTTCAGCACGAGTGCGTGAAAATGAGACCGTGATTTCATATTTTTGCATTTATTGATGTTACATTGTCATATACTATACGCCCATAAAGAATGTGAGGATAACATAAAGATGTATCCCTTGTGTTTGTGGACTTTTTGAGTGCTGATGAGAATGTAGTCACCAAAGTGATCTTTCGAATCAGTATTTTGAATTGTTTTGCTTACACGTTAAGGAATGTCTCTAGTCTCATGTTTGGTTATTCTTCCCATAAGTGTTGGTCTTACATGAGATTTTGAGATGTGCATAAAGGCATAAGATAGAGGAAAGTCGTTGCTTGAATGATCTATTCACCCATAAGTGTTAGTGTCATTTGTGTGACCGAATTTTCAGTAAAGATGCTATTCAATGGCTTTAGTATCATTATTTTCCTACATTTGTGTTGATTTAAAGATTATTATCATAAAGTCACCTTTCAGTCAAAAAAATTAGTGTCACTATTGAAACCCTGACTGGTTTCAATACAAAGAAGTCGACAGAGGATGTATTGAATGTTATGGAGATAGCTGCAGTTGATATGACCATATGAACGAATAGGCCATCTCCACCTACATCCATGACCTTGAAAAATCATAAAGCGGCCTATGAAACCTAGGATCGGTCAAACAGATTAAGTCTAATAATCATTAAGAGATCCATTCCTAACCATCTGCTAAGTGGACTTCCAGACACAGACATAGCAAAGGAGTTTTTTGATCATGTCTCCTAGAGGTACACAGTCTCATCTGGAGTTGAGACAAATGCCTTGATGAAAAAATTATTCTCCATAAAGTATACGGGAAAAAAAGGGGAGTAATGGAGTACATATCGAGAATAATTCATCTTTACAGTAGATTGAAGATGTTGAGATTTCAATGCTTTGATAGCCCATTTTGTTTCTGAGGAGGAGAAACTCAAGTTTGCTACTCCTACAGTCCTCGAAGCAACTAATGGGAAGACAAAGATGAAACCCATTAAGTTCAAAGGTAGAAAATTCAAATCTTCTCCACATGTTGAAGTTGGTCAACCCAGTGCTGATGAAGGTCCTAGGGACATAAAGAAACCAATAGTATGAGGTTTAAAAGGAACGAATGAGACCATCACGTTACTCTTTAGCTTGTCAATTTATGAATCTAGTTTGCAATAGTCTCATTAAGTACATAGTGGCTATTTAGTGGAACATCTTATCAAGGTGTTCCCACAATGTAGTGGTTCATATCCAGGATAAAGCCAAATAAAGAAAAGTAGGAACTGATGACTTACAGTAATAAAGAAGTGGAAGTAATATCTATAGGGGATGTGTGTACTGAACTTTATAGTAAGGTTCATTTGGGTTTTACACGACATATTTTATATATGATTTTTCGATCAATTTTGGACAAAGAAGGTTGACGCTTCGCCTTTAATACTTTTTTTGTACAGTTGTTTAATGCAAAATATAATGGTACGACTTTCTTGTCATATGGTTTGTGTAGACTTTGTCTTACCCCAAATTAGATAAATGCTTCTTCGTATCTTGCTAAATGAGTTATGAAGGAACCTGATGAATGAGAAATCATACATGGTGTAGCATAAAAGTTTAAGCCATATTTCCAAAGATATGGTTAAGAGATTGATCAAAGAAAGCCTTTCTCAATTCTAGATTTTAATGATCTGGGAACATGTGTTGACTATTGCAGGGGTAAGTTGACTAATAAGGATATTTACATAAACCCATGCTTCTGACTTGTTGAGTCTGATACATAAAGATATCGATAGACCTTATATAATTGCATAATACAATTCTGAATGTATTCTAACATTCATTGATAATTATTCCCATTACAATTATGTGTTCTTGCTTAAAGACTGAAGGTTGAGAACCAATTGGGAAAATTCATCAAGATAGTCAGATTTGATCGTGGAGGAGAATATTATGGCAATCATGGTGTTTCAGGACTTTAAGAGGTCCATTTGCTAGACATTTGGAATCAGTTGAAATAGTGACTTAGTTCACTATGCCGAATAGTTCTAAGCAAAATGATGTGTTGCCGAAAGGCATAACAGCACCCTAAAGGACTTGAAGAAGTCAATGGAGAGCAGGACTAATCTACCTAATTACCTAAAAGTTTGGAAATACAGCCTTACACACATTAGTGTATGGGGCTACCCTATTGAGGAAGTATAATCCTTATAAAGAAGTATTGCATACTCATTCTCCTCATTGCCATTTAGTAGGATATCTTGACCACTTTAAGGCTACAACTTTTACTATATAAAAGGAGGGACCGGAATAGTGGAGTCACAAACAGTTAAGTTTCTGGAATATCATGTCTATGATGATTGTGGGCCCTTTGACCCTTCAGATGAGCAGGGTGGATACTATAGTAATCACGTACTCGCTACTCATACAGTTAGATCTGGTGCATCTAGGCTATTGTACAATGCCTGTACAAGAACAGGAACCCATACCTGTAGACACAGAGATTCCTGGGGTACAAGATCTAGTACAGTTAAGTAAATCCACTAGAATGAGACGACCTGCTATCCCATCTGATTACATAGTCTATCAGGTGTACTGGACTATGTTATTAGACATGTTACAGATCCAGTTACTTTTATAGAAGTTGTTTCTATACCTAATGTAGATGTGTAGTGGGATGCAATGAATGACGAGATGCAAGCCATGAAGCAAAATAAGGTCTAGGAGTTAGTTTATTTGCATTAGAACTACAAACTCGTCAGTTGTAAATAAAGTTTAAGACCTAAAGTATTTCAGGATAAAGTTCAACAGTTTGAATGGTTCACTCAAAGAGAAAAGTTGACTTTATGTTACCTTTTCTCTTGTATCCTTTTAGGATACATTTTAAGTAATTAAGGCAATTGTAGCTCATGATGATACAGAGTTACATTAGATGGCTGTCAAAATTGTTTTTATTAATAAAGACCTTTAAGAAGTGGTCTATATGGTACTACCTGAAAGATTTCAGGATCCAAATAGAACTGACATGGTTTGCACGTTATGCAAATCAATATATGGTTTACAACAAAACTCCTAAAAGTAATACCTTACACTTAATGAGGTTGTGGCCTCTTTCAGCTTCATGGAAAATAAAGTTGGAAAGATGCTTGTACTATGGAGTCAAAGGGAGCAAAGTTATCTTCTTATTACTGCATGTGGATGATATATTGCTCACGTCAAATTACTTAACCATGTTATATGAAGTTAAGCAACTTTTGGTTAAGAACTTTGACATAAAGGACTTTGATGTAGCATCTTTTGTCTTATGTATTCAGGTTCACTAGGACAAATCTCAACACTCATCAGACCTCTCACAAAATGCATACATTGAGTATGTGTTACAAAGGTTTAATATGATTAACAGTAAACCTGTCATAGCACCTGTCTCTCTTAGTGAGAGCTAATCTTAGGTACAGTATCCAAAGAATAAAGTAAAGAGAAAGGTTATGAGGAATGCTCCATATTCTAGTACAGAGGATAGCTTGATGTATGCTCGACTATGTACTAGGTAGGACATTGCATTCATTATTTGATTGTTTAGTCAATATCTGGTTAATTCAATTATAGACCATTTGAATGCAGTCTAGATACTTAAAGGAATTAAGGATTATAGGTTAATATATAGAAAAGTCAACAGACTAAACCTTGTAGGGAATTCATATTAAGATTTTAGCTATGCATCCGGATGATCAAAAGTCCACTTAAGGTTACAGTTTTAAGTTTGCAGATGGTAAAATGTCGTGGAAGTGTGTTAAGAAGACACAGGTAACTTCCTCTACTATGTATGCAGAGTGTATGCTATGGGGCTACTTCACAGACGATTTAGCTCAGAAATTTGATATTTTAGTTGTATGTGGTTGATTCAGTGGTTAGACCAATTTGGTTATACTGTGGTAATCTTCTTGTAGTATTGTTTAATAACAACAAAGAATATCACAGGGTCTTAGCTTTTAAAGATCAATTATTTGGTCATAAATTTATTGATACGAAAAGGTGACATTAAGATTTGGAGCATTTAAAGACTGAGGAACTGTAAGTCGATCCTTTGACTAAAGGACTTCACTCACTTGTGTTTGTTACGCAAGTATACAATATAGGTATTTTGAGGTCCTTAGACACTATTAGTTAGGGGATCGTTATATTTGCTCCATGTACATTTGTACAGTTTGATGTATTATGACTATATGATGGTTCATCGATAAAGATGATCATTGTTTATCCTCAATAATACGTGTTGTCATACATTGTCATAATACGTATAAAAGTATTAAGATTTGTTTCGATCTTAAGCATTTAAAGTTCATTGGGCATATATATAGACTGACCTTATGCCTATGTCATTTAGACGAATATAGTTTATTATAGATATCTATGAAGTTTGACATGACATAGGGGGATATAAGTTTTTAATCTCATAAAGGTGTTTTCTGATGCAGTTTAGCATTCAGATGGAGAACATAAAGGTTTTCTCTAATGCAGTTTAGCATTTGGTAAGAGGAAACAAGTTTTCTCTAATGTTGTTTAACATTCGGTGAGAGAAAACAAGATTTCTCTAATGCAGTTTAACATATGCGGTTTAGTATAAAGTTAGAGAAATCAAGACCTACAAACGAATATGATATAATTTAGATCATAAAGGTATCATCCTAGTTTGCCACACTCCATTTCCCCATTCATATTAGTGAGGTATTAGGTATTCGTGATTTTTATTAGATCTGTGTAACACATGACACATGCATCTGATACTTTTCGGTATCGAAAGCCTTGCAGGACAGAATGATGGACTTTTATTATCTTTGGATTAAATGTTTTGTTTTTAAAAGTCGACTAAAACAGTAGCATGGCTTAACCGAGTTTTTAAAATGTTGTTAAACTAAAGTCAAAACTGCAATTAATACTTGTCCGAATGAGAGATTGTTAGACAATTTTGTCTTTCCCATAAAATTGGACAATTATTAATTGCATTTTTTTGTTTTTAAATAAATTAGTGGTTAAGTTACGTGATTTAATCCAAATAAAGATAATAAAGTGGCCTAATAAATAATCTAGATTAATGGATCGAAGTTTGGGTAGAAAATGGATCCCAATTAGTGTAAACCGGACCCATATCAGTCTTGTGATGTAGAAGCTCAATATGGAAAATATATAAAGGTTAAGGCCTCCTGCAATTACTCATATTAATCGTAAGCATAAGGAATTTTTGACTCGTTAAGAGAACTTACATACTGAAAAAACTGTAGACAGACCTAGCCCGTATTCCTGATAACACTTTCCATTAAAGGTCCCGGGAGGTTCATGATCATTTGGGGCTCAAAATCGGCATCGGAATCAGAAATGGAACCGAAATCAGGTATTCCACACTACTTTCATTTTTAATCCTTTTATGTAAATCCGGAACACGTAATAAGGTCTATACTACGCATTACAACCTAAGCCTGAGTTTGGTTATTGCTCTTAAGCTAGAAGAAGGGAAATTTAATGAAGAGTAGTTTTCTTGTCTCTACCAATTTTCATCAAGATACGGACAAAAATAAAAGCGAAGAAAGGTTTAACTTGAGGAAAACCAGAGCCTTCAAGCTAACAAGCTAACAAAATATTTTTGTCGGAAAGTTTTATGTCCCCTTCTTTTTATTCATAGTCCCCATTTATACAATAAAAGAGAACAAATTCAGCTAAAACTTAGCTAGCGAATTTGACTAAAACTATGTACAGAAGAATGATTCACATTGTGATGCATAATCTAGTCAATGAAAAAGTATTGTTCACGTAACATAATGTTGATTAAATAATGCAAAATAAATGCAGAATTTATCTTTTCAAGTTAAAAAACACTATCTAATTTTCGCAAGACAATAGCTTTAAGCAAATTCATTGCTGTTGTTTATATCCAACTAGAAAAATGAAAAGTAGAAGCTAGTAGCTTGGTTTAATTAACATGTGCTTGGCCGTCCTTGGTTATACGCACAAAAAAAGTATAGAAGTTACAAAAAGTGGTCATGCATTTATTAGAATTTCTCTAGAAGTTTACACATTTCTCAGGCAAGTTTCACTCTGCGTTGAGATTTCAACTTTATAAAGATTATTCCTTTCCCCATTCGATTTGACAGTTCCATACCTCCATTATGAAAAAGAGGACGATGCGTCCAGTTGCAGTGGGAGTGCAGGCAAGATCACTGTTATAAAATCTTCACAACTATCTAGACCAAACATGATTTCTCTAAAACTAGCCCTCCTCGTTATACGATTGATTTTACGTGTCAAGACCAAGATAAGTGAAAACCACATAATATTTCAAGACTATAGGCATGTTTAAGCAGAGATTTTGGGCAGTGCTTCAAAGACGGACTTGTTCAAGCAAAAACCACTTAAGGCCAAAGCTTTGGAGACATGTTCCTGAAAAGGTGATCCTCACGTAGATGCTGCACAACGACAGCGGGATTAGAAAACAGCCCAAGCAAAACCTGTAATGGTATTGTCAAGCACAACCATACTTAAGTTCATTGTTGTATTGCCTATGAACTTTGCTCTCATTGGAAACTTGCGTAGTGTATATACCTCATACGGCTTTGCATTTGCAGGATCTCCGCAGACTAAAGGCTGTATATCTAATACATTTCCAAAAATGAGAATCATAGTTGGGCCAAAAGACAAAGTTGAACAGAAAAGGATACTTGTAGACCTTTAAATCATTACCCAATCAAAAATATGCAATTTGACGCTCTTCCACTTAGAATTAAACTCGTACACCACATAATTTTCATCACATATCAGACACAGACCAAAGATAAGCTTCCCTTTCTGTAGCTTGTTTCTCGTTCAACCTCTTGAACATTTGTTTCTCAAATCCTACAAGACAGAACACAAGAAATTAGTTTTTCAAAAAGAAATTTCCCTCACTCTTTATAGACCAAAATTCCATGTTATACCATCTCTGTGCTCTGTATGTGCAAGTGTACTAAATGGAAATGAGCTGACCACCTATTGAAGGGGACCGTCGAAAAACAATTAAAGCATGAATATGTTGATACTATAACATACCATTACTGCGATCAACGCCATCCCAGTGTCTCCCTGGTCGTATGCCATATCTATTTGGTGCAGCATCTAATCCTCTTTTTATCCAGCTGTGACTAGGTATATCTTGGGGAATAACAAAGCCCGATTCTTTCATCCTCTCATTATCCCCTAGGTTCGGAAGAACTGATTCAGAATGCTTTTTCTGCAATATGGCAAAGTGTGTGAAACAGAAACAATTAGCCTCAGCAGAATATTTGGAACTATGGGTCAAAACGTTTAGAATCCCAATCAAACACAAGGCAAAGCAATCTACTAATTTCAACCAACGTAATAAGAAAGGTATCGTTACCTTGACCAAATGTGCCATAGGGTCACCCCATCTTACCCTATCCTTCAACATTCTGTCCAGTTCTGGATCATCTCTGCAGTCAGAAATCCATTAGATCACATCATTACACTGTTCTTGAGCATTTAGCTCTACAAATAGGTCACTATTTTTCAACAAGACGACAACATCTGTTTAATCTTGTAACAAAGCACTAGGTAGGAGGAACCAAAGGACACAAAGTACAAAACACAAACAAATGTTTTGGTTTGAAACAAAGAAACAGGTGTTAGTAATTAAGAAGTTGATGGCTATCGTCAAACAGGCTAACAAATCACTTAAAACACCATTCAGTATCAACAAAAAATGAACTATGCCTTCATAAAAGACTCAATTCATTATTAGTGTTAGGTCTTGGACTAATCATGAACAATAGGAAGAAACAGATGCAGAGTAACTAGACAAATGCCTTCTCCAACTTCTCCCCTTTAATCCACATATTAATTACCTTGTTGCTGGTTGATGGATTTGATATACCAACTACAAGTTTTTTTTATTATCATCCTTTTAAGGAAATCCTTTTAGGTACGTATCAAGAAATCCTGTCCACTCCAAAAGTAACCATGACTATAATTTACGCCTACTACTCACAAAGAAACTAATTTTGTTCACAGGATCAATGTACTAATTTACTGTCCGTGAAATCATAGATTCTTTCCAATAGTTATAATAAAAGCTGAGAAATCCAATCTACAGGACCACAGAACCGAACACATATTTTTGAGAGACTCAAACGTGCTTACCTTGTCCTTGCAAATGGCTTCTCTTTCTCAAGTTCTAATTCCTGCAACCTAGCTTCCGCTTCTCGCTTTTGTGCCAGGCCCTTGCCCCACTCCAACTTCTTTTCCTAGTGAAGTCACAATGAACACGAGGATCTTGAATATGTATCTATCACATTGACAGAACAGGCTTTACAGCATACTCAAGGTATAACATAAATACAGAATGTTGTGGTCAATATACATGCAAGACTTGTGGAATTTAAAAAATAAGACTTGTACCTAAGAATCTCGAAAATATGCACACACGATATTCTTATAAGAGTTCCTAGTCTCTCAAAACCTGATGCATTTAGAAAAAAGAAAGTTATTTTGTTCTCATGTTGGTTGAAAAGAAATCGATTTTTAATTATTGGTTCAGTGTTTTTCTAATCCAGAGCCTCTGAAAAGCTTGCAAACATAAAGTGAAACACTGTAGACTAGGTCAGTCAATGGAAGACCTTCCATCCATAGCTGAAGAGGAAAGAAGATCTAGCTACAAAAACAAGTTATCAACCCCAATAGTGAAAAAGGGCCAATATGCATCTATTCACCAAAATTTGTAGATTGGCTCAAAGAAATGCCTCCAATTTCTTTCGTATGATTGGGAGGACGTAAGATAAAGTTTTGCAGCAGTTGTCGCAAGCGCACACATGGGAATGAATCAATCACCTTAGGGATATCCATAGTGCTTCTGCCATATTGTACCTATTATGACTAGTTGTGTTCACAACTTGGCAGATTGCACACCAAAAGAAATAGTGAAAGTTACAAATGTCATAATACATGTAGGAGGGAATTTTTTTGCGAAAGGAAATAAGTTATTGTGCATTGTTAGATTGCCAACAAGAGTCACTAATTTCTAACTTAACTGTAAAGCAATTAGCTACTTAACTGCAAAACTGAATTCTTCCAAACAACATAAATTTGCAAGAGTCAATGTACTATCTCACATATCATTCTAACTAAGAAAAAGACTCATTGATCTGGAAGAAAGCATGTTATGAGAATCTCAATCCATGAATACTGAAAAACAGTAGTCAGCTTTAGGCCACCAGAACAAGGACAGCAATGGAAGTACCAATTTGAGTACATTATGAGAGTCAAGAGTCAAGAATTTTAGATTATCAAAAGTTTAAAGCAATACCTTGGGCTTTTCTTCAACTTTTTGTTTCATTTTCACATATTCTTCCTTTGATATGCGCTCTCCTGCAGAATTGATGATAGAGCAATGAATGAAGCATCAATAATTAAAAGACTCACAAATATCATATAAAACAGGGTTCAAAAGAATCACTACCTAAACTTCTATTGAAGATTGGATATTTAACAATCTATGGCATAGGGGAAAGGGATTACAAAACTTTTTGGGAAGCAAATTTTTCTAGAACATTGATAGAACGTTCTGTGCATGCCTGGTGGTATACATTTTGAAGAATGGCATCTACATGTCAAATTGAAGGGATGAAAAACAAAAAGAAAGGGACTAGGTCACCTAATATAGAAATTCAATTCCTTCAAAAGGTATGAGCAATTATGGGATTTAAATGACTCAAATAAGAAATCCTAGCCGTCAAGCAGCAACCCTAAAATGTTGATTCAGGGATAACAGTTTGCAAAAAAGTAGCATACTTAGCGAGGCAACTAATCAGCCAGAGAGATAAGTTTCTCATCCCTTTTCCACTTGATAAGTTTAGCTAACTAACCTTTTTTACCACGATATACAGGTTCAGCACCTTTTCCACTCAAGTAAGGATCCATTTGTTCAAACCTGGGAAATTTTAAAAGAAATAGAAGTCAATGAGCAAAGTGGATTTACCAGATCTCTTATAACCTACAACTTTTTGGTTCTTGACAAAATAAAGAAACTAATTTTAAGGAAAAGAAGCTGTGCATTAGCTAAAATGGGAAATCAAGCACTTACTTCCCCCTCTTATCTCATGTCTCATAAACATTAAGTTCTATTTAAAGAATAAAGGACAGAAAGTTAAAGATATTGTACCTGCAGTTTTAAAGATAAACGATAAAACCTTCTTGGGAGAAGAAAATAAATGCAATCTTTCACACTGAAGAAAATATTCAAAATTCAAATGTTGTAGCATTTACAAATTTTTATTGTATAGGCATGCATTCGTAAGTCCAGTGATGAAAACATCACCCATGGGCTACCGACATCTTACACACACAAAAATCTGAAGGAATATAGAGTCGAAAACTTGGAGAAATTTTTTTATTGAGGATGCTAATGATCAATAAGGGCCAGTGAGCTTAATACTAGCAAACAAGTACTGAACGTAATCAACAAAAGGAGAAACAAGAATATACCTCAACAAATCATCCTTCCTAGTTCTGGCCATCTCTTCTTGCATATCACGCCCAGTGATCAATCCAGTTTTTGGCCTCTCCTTTGGGGCATTACCATTCTCATTTGATCGCCTCGGAGGAGACAGATCGCCATCACCTGAGCTCCCAACTTCCTTCCTGCTTTTCCTTGGTGGTGAAATATCCGAACCAGGAGAGTCACCCCGGTGGGCCCCCCGACGGCGATAGACGTCAGCAGATGCCGGCATTTCATATTTTCTCCTTCCAAAATTATCTAGAGATTGTGCCTGAGGTCGACGAGGCGGTGAAATCTCAGGTCCAGGTGACGGAGTATCACGCCGCTTCCGTCGCGACCGCGGAGGTGATATATCCGTATCTTCTTTTAAACGCTTCATCTCCGGCTCCGGTGAAGGTGTATCATTCCGAGCTCTCTTTCTACGCGGGGGCGACAAATCGTAATTCACTCTCTGCCGTTGCCGTGGAGGTGACAAATCCGTATCTTCTTTGGAATGCTTCAATTCAGTCTCCGGTGAAGGCGTGTCATTTCGGTCTCTCCTCATCCGTGGAGGAGACAAATTGGAATTCACTCTCTGCCGCAGCCGTGGAGTTGACAAATCCGTATCTTCTTCTCTTAAAGGCTTGAAATCCGCTTCCGGCAATGTATTACGGCGTCCTTTGTCGGAGTCCTCTTTGAAATCCTTGCTTTCCGCCTCCGGAGACGGTGTATCGTTCCTACTCATCCGTCTTCGCGGCGGAGACATATTGGAGCTTTGGTCGACAGCTTCGGAGAGCGAAACCCAACCGCTCCCATCCTCTGCTATGGCGTTAATAGCCCTTTTGGATCTAATCAGCTCGAGCCTTCTCATTCGCTTGACTTCGATGTCTTCATCCACGACTGGCTTCTCATCAGCTGAATCTTTCTCTTCTTCTTCTTCTTCTTCTTCGAGTTTCACTGGTTTTTGCCAAACAGGATCCTCGTCAACGACTAACACACCCGACAGCGTCGACGTCGTTTGGGTTTTCTTCTTCTTCTTTTTCTTCTTCTCTTCTTGGGCAGTTTTGCTCTCGTATCGTTTCAAGTAGTCCTTCAGCGAGCTGTGGCCAGAACCTGAAGCTGAAGTCGCCATGGTATGTAACCGAAGTTGAAAGCAATAAAAGGGAAGACAAATCGCAAGTTCTAATTAAGGAGCAGATTAAGCCACAGAGATTTGACAGCAATAAAAGAGAAGACAAATCGCAAGTTCTAATTAAGGAGCAGATTAAAATACAGAGATTTCTTTTGCTCGCGACACATTCTCGGACACCAAACACAAACAGGATGACTATTGGGTTGGGCTCAACTCTGTCGAGAGAAGCCCAACTCAATAAAGTTTTGGATATGATATCCTTATTATTTCAAACGGCTGAGTTAGTAAAGTGTCTGATAAAAGTCTCCATTCATTTCAAGGGATTGTAGAATGGGGGATTAGCATGTAGGAGGAGAATGAAATGCTGTATCTTTCAAGTTATGGTTTTGGGAACCTGAAGTCATTGTTTGCATGGTTCATGCCACTTGAAATTGACCACTTTTAGAAAAATAATAATAGAATTGATATGAGCACCACCAAGTACTAAGAACTGTTCATGGCTTCAACATGAATGCTTCAATTTCAAACCTCTTCATTTATTCTGGCGATATTGGATGTCTCTTACATAATCAAATTCTTAAAATTCCAGGACAGGCTCATTGTACAAGTTACATAGTTGTCTGTGCGTGTAATTTATCACCTGATAAGAATACATGAACTCTACCATTCAACGTTATCCAACTGCACCCAGGGACCTTCCTCACACCATTTATATCCATCTCCCTTCTCAGCTTTTGCTCCTCAATGTGCTCGCCATTTACCGCACATATGTTGCAAAGTGCAACATAGGCGGGTGAATTGGATGGATCCAGCTCAAGGAGTCGCTTGGCAGCACGCTTAGCAATATCTGCACTTCTCTCAACAAAACTGCATGCACCAAGACCAAGCAGCGCCCCCCAAATGCCATGGCTTTGACTTCCTCGAAAAGGAAGTCCCATGATAAATTCTTCTGCTTCTTTTAGCTTGCCTGCACGCCCCAGGAGATTAATCACGCAAATGTAATGCTCCATACTTGGTTGAATTGCATAAACATCACTCATTGTATTAAATACATCCAACCCCTTACTCACAAGTCCTGCATTACTACATGCTGATAGGATGCCCAAGAATGTAACAGAATCCAGTTGAGTCTCAGTTTCCAGCATGGCTTCAAAAGTTTGCAGTGCAGCTTTTGCCAGTCCATGATGCGAAAACCCCATGATCATGGTGTTCCAAGAAATAATATCCTTAGAAATCATGCTTGTGAATATCCTGTAAGCATCTTCTACCTCCCCACACTTGGCGTACATTGAGATCAATGAATTATTAACAATCAAATGAAGGTCTGTCATCGTCTTTACCAGCATGCTATGCAACTGCTTACCATAATCAAGATATGCCACCGCACCTGTAGCCCCTAAAAGAATTGCATATGTAGAAGTTAGAGGAGAAACGCAATTAGCTTTCATTTCTGAAAAGAGACAGGCAGCTTCTGCAAAAAGCTCATTCTGGACGTGCCCTGAAATCATCGAGGTCCATGCAACTGCATCTTTATCAGGCATGCTGTAAAACAAATAGCATGCCTTTTGTAATAATCCAGCACTAAAATACCCATAAATCATTGAAGTCCACGTTATTTTGTTTCGGTCAGGTAGAATGTTGAACAAGCTTTCAGCCTTCTCCAGTTGTCCAATTCTAACATAACCATCAATCATATGGTTGCAGGAATGGAGATCAAAATTACAGGACTTCTTGTTAAATATATGATCAGCAGAATCCATTATGCCAAACGAAGAGTACATATGAATAAGGCTCTTACATAGTCTACCATCATAATCATCGTATTCCAACCCATTAACAATAATTTGAGCATGCAATTGCTTGCCAAAACAAAGAAATCCTACACCAGTACAGGCATAAGCAAGTGAGATATAAGCCTCAGCATTTGGTTTTACATTTGAGTTACTCTTCATCTCAAGAAAAAGCAGCAAAGCTTCTTCATATAATCCATTCCAAGTGAACCCACTGATCATGGCAGTCCAAGAAACAACGTTTCTTCCAGGCATTCTCCGAAACAAACTGTAGCCGTCTCTCACGTCACCTTCCCTGCAATGACCACATATCATAGTTGTCCAAGTGATTACATTCTTATCATCCATCTCCTCAAACAACATCCTGGCTTCCTTTACCCTACCATTCTCCACTAATCCTGCAATCATAGCATTCCATGAAACGACACTCCTGACCGGCATTTCAACAAAAACTCTCTTCGCCCCATCCAAATCTCCATTTCTAATCAACCCAACAACCATAGCATTCCACGAAACAACATTCCTTTCTGGCATCTCTTCAAACAACCATCTAGCCTCCCTGATCATTCCTGTATCTGCATACCCACAAAGCATCGAAGTCCAGGAGACGACATTCCTCTCAGGCATCTCTTCAAACAACTTCCATGCCTCACTCAACCTTCCCCATTGCACATACCCAGCCAACATCGCATTATAACTAACGACATTTCTTTCAGGCATGATATCCAACAGCGCTCGAGCCTCATCAAGAAACCCAACTCTCCAATACTTGGTAAGTATCGAAGTCCAGTAGACGACACGTGTGTGACTGCTTCTGCCTGGCATTTTTTCAAGTAAGTTGCGTGCCTCTTGGAGCCTCTGCTGGGAGAGACAACACAAGAGTTGGGAGTCATTGACTGTGAGAATGGGTTTCTGGGTTTTCCAAATTGAATTAAAGAAACGAACTTGAAGATAATAAAAAGGACGTTCAACGTATTTTAAGGGCCCTGTACAAAGAGCGAGCATCAACAGCTTTTCTCAAAAAGAGACGGTTCAACTGGAGACGCTGTCGTTTAAAGTATATTTTGCTTATTTACTATATAAAGGGCCCAAGGGTAGTTGGAGAGAAACTTGAGTTTGCAAAGTCAATTCTCGTATCGTCTCAAACTCTCCCAAACTAGCAATGGAGTTCCTGGACGATGATCCCAGGCCAAGATTTCACATGCAATCTAGACCATTCAAATCTTCACTATCCGATCCAGTAACCCATCAAAAACCACTAAACAAACTTTTTCTTTCCTTTACTGTTGTTTGCTCGTTGCTTTTGTTGATTTTCTCAATCATCTTCCTCCAAATTGAACCCTTTAGATCACTTCTTTTCTGGGTCTCAATCTCCCTACTCATTGGACCCTTCGCACCGTCGCAGCTCACCGGCGGCGACATTCGCGTTGGTCAAGGCCCAGTTCTCGAGCCGATTGAACAAGAACCCGAAATTGTGACCGAAAAGCAGGCTCGGAAGAAGAGATCAAAACCGATAAGATCTGAAGAGTGTGTCCTGAATTCGATCCCAGCCGTGGAAATGAGTAATGGGTTATCGAGTAAAGAAGTAAAGATTGAAGCTTTGGCGGGTTGTGAAAATGGGATGGCGTCAAACGAAGGAGAAAAGGAGTGGAGTGAAGCGGACATGGACATTTTAAAGAAACAAATGGTGAAAAATCCAGTGGGGAAACCTAGGAGATGGGAAGTGATAGCGGAGGCGTTCAATGGGAGGCACAGAGTGGAGAGTGTAATCAATAAAGCAAAGGAATTGGGAGAGAAGAAACTTGATGATGCAGATTCGTATACAAGATTTTTGAAGAATAGGAAACCGCTGGGCACTCGAGTTCATGATAAGCAAGTGGTGACAGAGACAGCTGAATGCAGGAAAGATAATGATGGGTGGAGTTCAGGAGAAGATATTGCCTTGTTAAATGCTTTAAAAGTTTTTCCTAAGGATGTTGCGATGAGGTGGGAAAAGATTGCAGCTGCAGTTCCTGGCAAGTCCAAGGCGGCTTGCATGAAAAGAGTTGCTGAGTTGAAAAGGGATTTTCGGAGCTCCAAAGCTGGGGCAAGTTAGAGTAGAAGTTGCATCTCTATGGTTTGTAACCAGATACTGTATTAAGACTTATTTTGAACGAGGTAAGACGGTATGACGTATTTCTTCGGCTGTTTTTGGCGTGGAGTTAACACGAGCGAGTTGATATTACAGAATCTGAGTTTGTTATAATTTGTCTTAAACAAGAAATATACATTCAGTTTGTATTCTGCTGACAATTTGTTACAAACTGATCCTTTTCTCTTATATACTCTTCTTTTTTTGTTCTGTCAGCTAACAATATCTTTAATCATTTTCTGAAAACACCTTAGCATTGCAACTGCAAACCCAGGATGATAAAATTTTTACCAAATTGCTTTAAACTGTATTAACTAGGATAACACTGATGAGAGATTTCAATTATTACCTTTAATGCTGAAATTAAAGGTAATATTGATTTCGCATGAAATGCCATATTACCTATCTGATTATGAGCTCTGAATAGACAGACACTTCCTCCGTGATTCCACAACTGCGGCATTTCAAGAAGAGTTTTATTGGAATTTATAAAATGATCTTTCATAAAACAACATATTAGGATCTTTAATGGAGGTTATTTATTTTGTATAATTGCTACTTTTGCAATTACTGTAATGGTGGACTGGCGTTTGTGAGGGTGTGAAGGAATGTTGTCCACTATATCATGAAAATTTCAGTTCACTGTTATGAAGCCTTATTTAGTTCTACCAATCTCCGTTTGCATTTGAGAGGTAGTATCTTTTATTATTCACTCTTATCGCTGTTTCATTGTCTCAAACTCAAAGCGTTATTTTGAATTCTTGGTGCATGGCATGAGTAACGCTTTATGTGCTAACGCGGCTGGCGTATTGAGAAAATTTTTAATGCCTTCGAAGGATGACACATGCTTGCAAGGATTGCACTTTGACATCCTCAAATATGTAAATCATTTTCCTTGCTGAATTTCTCCAGCCGGTAGTTTGATAGACCTAAGCTGCAAGTGTAAGAGAAACGAACGATCATGAGCTTCAGTTCTTAAACTGGATGATTAACCACTTCAATTCTAACTCTGATTGGTGAAAGTTGGAGAAATAATACCATGGGATTTGTACTGTTGGAAGCAGGCTTTTGAAGTTGGATGGTGATTCTTCAAACTCAAAGTACCTTGGTTGTTTTGAAGTTTGCTAAAATTAAGGATTCAAGGCAAGGGTTAAATTTCAGGCTATTGAACCTTAGGATGAATCTATGAACTATTTCCGGGAATCTATGTATGGGTGGTTGGTTCGGGCCTGTATGGACACAACTTGTAGAAATTCAGGTTCGTTTATCTCTTGATTTACCTTGTGGTTCTTGCCAATGATCTGTCTCATTAACGATGGATGCTTCGAACACTCAGAATGAGGAAACTGTCCAGGTATCTGGCAATAGAAATTACTTGCTTATATCTTTAGGGTGGTCACGTAGTAATGAAGCATTTGTTTGAGAGCAAATCGTCGTCAACTGAACTGGTTAAGAGTCTTAACGTAACTGCTAACTGGGACTAGATATAGACTCTACTGCCTTTTTCTTTTCATGGTTGGCTTTGAAAAAGAGCAGCAAAAGAACAGGTGAGGCATAGAGGCATGTAATTCTTCCCCACATTCTGGAGATACAAGGGTAGGCAAATCCAAATCTTGTTTAGCTGAAATAAAACAAATCTTGCTAACCAAAAATGTGAATAAATTGCACTGCCTTAATAGTTTCTAAGCAAACTATAACTTGAGGTGTATTCCGACGACCAGTAGCTCCTCTAACTCTTCGATAGGCTTTTGAAATGTTCACTGAGTAACAGGAGCAAAGGCGTAAAAAATACTACTGTACTAAAATCAATACTTATTCTATAATCATGTTATATACGAGAGCATAATAAATAAAATTTTGAGGCTATATATGTAGTATGACAAATGGCCGTATCTACTGTGCATTATAGAGTTTCATCTGAATTTGGAATCCAAGCATCAAAACTATAGCGCAGAAGACATGGTAAGGTTTAAATAGAAAAAAATAGTCTTATTAGACGAGTTATTCAAATCAAATGAAAACCCTGCCTTTGTCGTCATTTAGTGACCTTGAGCTGAGGAGTCAGAGCACGAACTATCCAGAACCTCCATATCCTAGGAACCGATCTACAAGTTTTGCAACAGAGTTGGCAAGATCATCCGCTGCTTCTTGTGTTGATGCCTCTGCATATACTCGTATGACATCCTCAGTACCGGATGGCCTAATAAAAGATCGTCCTCGAGAATGTTTTGCTGCAAAAAAAGTGAAGTAAATAATTAGATGCTGAATTCCCTTGCGAAAAGTGAGTTGTAGCTCCAACCTTTTCTACCTTTGTAAATCTTGATCTTCAAATAGCAATGCACTTGTAAATAATAAGAACATGGAAAGCAGTAATCAATTAAAGGAACCCGAATATTTTTCTGATTTATTCCAACTGATTCCCTTGCTTCTTTGTCAGTCAATTGTTTATATATATACATACATAAATATATATCGGCATTCAACTAGATTAAATAACAGGATAATGTCGAGGGTAAAAGAAGAACAAAACTGAGCTGTGAACATATCACGAATCATGCACCAGAATTTTGATATGCCACTAACTCAGTAAACCACGTAGGTGAATGCTATTACCAACGTCTGCATCTATTGCTTCCTGGATTCCAGGGGGTCTGACAACCACTGTCTCTGCATTTGCTGTAACAAGAGCAGTTCTGTCTACAACTTTGACCTGCCAATCATGTGAAGAAGCCTCTATTAGACCATTAAAGCTAATGAAATATATGTGTCCTAATGCTCCCAAAAGATAACTAGAATTCACAGAGCCGCTTGGAAAAGAGTATCATTTTTAGCATTGGAAAATCAAGGATAAGCAGCACAAAAAATTGAGGGATATGGAAACAAATTATTAAAAAGTAAGCTCAATATAAGAACCTGTAATACAAACCTTAAGCTGCTTGCTCGGTAGATCATGATAAAGATCCTTCCACCTATGTATTGACCACCCCATGTTTCCCAAAATGGCTTCAACCAAAAGTAGACCACTTAAAGCATCTCCAACAGCTTGGTTGATCAACTTGCTAACTGCCAACAGTCTCAAGGCAGCTTTTTGCTGTTCTGAACCTGAAAATTCCAAACAATTCATGACCTTCCAGAACTCTAGCTTGCATCTTAGGCAACCAGAATAAGACTAACAGAAAATAACCTTTAGAAGTAGAATAAAGCCCATTGCATTTGTCCTCTAACCAAGATAGAAAGTGTTCAGAAAATAAGATGGTTCCATGGCCATTAGCCTCAAAATATATCCCAATGTCATATTCTGCAGCTTTCTCATGCAAGTATTTCACTCCTGTTGGTGTAAACACAACTTCTAGGTCCAATCCTTTGAGGTAATCAGTGGATGCTCCATTTGCATATGCCGTCTGTACAACGCCAAGGCAAGGTTGGTAATTATCCTTTGTGTTTTCATTTCTCTCCTCATTAAGAATGCTTAATTGGTCCTTAACAAATATGGCAAACAAAGACAAAATTTTATCCCCATCAACAAGATCAATCTTGCCACTATCTTCAGATGGCAAAGAAAAATAAACAAGCCTATCAGCATCCCCATCCAAACTTGCACACCTGAAAAACTAAAACCATTGTTACAATTAGTTTCAACTCCTCAAATCAGTCACAAAATACGAGCATAACATGCAGAGTTTGCTATAAATTCTGTTTCAATCTTCAAGTCAACTCCACATGACAGTCAAAGAATATATAATTTGCTGACAGTTAATTTTCATCCTTCTGCCAAAACAGCTCTTCTATGAGTTATTTTCAACAAATGAATTGATTCTACGTGATGTAGGTAAATGCCGTTAAGACAGCTAGTTTCAACAAAGTAGGCTAGAAATGAGGGTGGATTGTAGATGGACAAGTAGGGTTTATAACAAAAACCTCCTTTAATAAAAATTTGAATGCAAATGCCACGTGATTTATCCAGGAAAAACTCTATTAATAGTAATCTTACTTGAAACCTTACCAGATTAAGAAAAAACAAGTCCTAAAAGATTTCATATTGAGAAACCTCTCCTTGCTGTTTAGCTACTTCCAGCCTGTCTGGACTGCCATCATGATCTTAACTGGGCGTCTCTAACCACATTTTGACTTGTGATCAGTCACTAAACATTGCCTCCAACCCAGTTTACTAACCTATACAAGGGGATTTCTCCACGGCTTTACAGAACTGAGAATATCAGGTAGGAAAATAAAGTTTGAAAATATCGAGTATAATTTGCTTAATCTGCTCCTGCGTCTCCACCACTACCTCTAACAATGTGGTTTGTTGAAGGGTTGGATGTTATCAAATCCCATAAAAAGTAAAGCTAAAGCACATTGCTAGTGGGCTGAAGTAATTACCATATATCCACTATACAACCACTTACAGTTACTATCTGATCATGTCGAACTTACAATTCCTTTCTCAAACATAGAGTATCCATATGGTCATCAAACTAGCCTTACAACAGCTCTGGGGATTTATTTCATAGCATAGGTTATAAAAATCTCTATGAACATGAAGTACTATAAAAAACAAGCATATGGTCATCAAGTCCAAAGAGAAACAGTAGGCATTTACTCCATGATTGACAACCAATAGTCACTGGGATAACACTGACCTTACTCCAATATCTTGAGAACCAAATCCTTGCGGAACAACCTTTTCTTTCTGAACATAATCAGCACCAACGCCTTCATTCAGCACACCTTTTCCAGAATTACGAACTTCAATATCAAAACCATTCAATTTCTTCTTCAGGAGTTCAAGTTTATGTGCACCCACACCATTGGCCCCATCCACAACCAATTTGTCATTTGTGTCACTCATTTTGCTTGCATTTGGTATCAAGTCAATTAAACACCTGCATATCACAATAAACACTGTAACAGAAGGTTTTTTAGTATAATATAAACTTTAAGAGAAAACTATTGACAACCAGTAGACATCTATGTAAACTAACCTGAATGAGCTGGAGAGCAGTTCAAAGTAATCAAGTTCAGTTGCTTTCAATCCTCTGTTTCTAGATCGAACCATCCAATGTAGCTGTGGAGTTGTCAAAATTCCCATGTCATGGGAAAGAGCTCCAACAAAACAATGAATCCCCTAAAGTCAAAGAAATCACAAGTGAGAAGGGCCATATGCCATGTGAAAAATATTATGGCTAAGATTGTATAGCTGGAATTTTGACAAAATATAACAGATGCATCATGTTAGTAAAAAGGAGCATACTTGTTTAGCAGCTTCGAGAAGAGATTCACCACTGGGCCTTGTGTCTCTTCCCAGCAATATCTCTGGTGACTTAACTCCATCAAATGGAATATTTTCCCTCTTCACAAACTCATCAATTAACTATTGAAGAGCCAAAAAAAGAAACATAAGAAGGAGAATCGGAGTACGTATAATTTAGGGAGACGAGAAAAAAAACACAAATGCGATTCCATTTACGCAATCTACTAGTTTTTTACAATGTCGTTATACATCACTTCAGGAATTGATTTAGCTTCAACATGCAGAAACTATTTCTACATTATTGTTCGTAAAAATGAATCCGAAAGGGGACAATGAGACTACATTTATCAAAGTAAACGCATCCATAATAAAAGCATCCAGGCATCCAGTTTCCATTAATCCCCTTGTTAATGAAACTTCAACCATAATCTAACCCAACTTTTACATGTAATTATCTAATTGTATACCATTCTTTACTCAATAAAAATACTTCATATGTATCTTCCTCTGCCCAAATGATTATAGATAGAGCTCTTCATATATTAAAGAAAAAGAAATGAGGATGAAACTGAGCATCTTTGTTGGGAATAGACTACAGACCTGAACGAGGTCTTGAGGAGTTGACGCATTGGCGATGGCATCCGCGAAAGGCTCCCAATCTTGCGTGAGCATACCGCCACTTGTGTCAGCGACTTTGATTCCATTGTCACTCACTTGATTGTGTGATGCAGTGATCATCAACCCAATCGCCGACTGGGTCTTCAACGATCTAAGAGCCGCCAATATCCCCACTCTGTACACCGTTGATTGGAGCACCGACGCATCCGCCCTGAACCCGGCCGTGCCGTAGGACAGCTTCACTGCTAGAGAAAAACAACATGATGGATTTCAGAAAGCCAAAACCAAGAAAAGAAAATTCAAAAGATGAGACCTTGGGGAGGTGGGTAGAGAAGAGAGGAGTTGAGAATGAGAGATTTTTGGCGCTCGTCCATGGTGCGACTAAAGAATCTAAAAAGTGGAAAAGAAAGAGAAGATTCAAGTAGAGTCGCGCCTACTCGAAGATTAAAATGACAAAAGCATAATTCAGTAATTTTATAGTACCAAGTTGTGGAGAACGGGGAATAATAATTTTACAAGGGTTAATTGTTTGTTGTTATTAAAAGAGTAATAATTTGATATTTCACGCATTATTTCTATTTTTTATTTAATAGAAAAATAATATTTATTTTATTAATAGTAGATCTTTTTTAAAATATATTTTTAATATTATGTACATTATCATTAATTTAAAATTAATTAATTAAAATATAATAAATTTTTATTTCTTAATTTTTGTAAACCAACAATTATTAACAATAATGATAATTATTCTATTCTCTTAAGTAATTATTAAAATTATAATAATAATATCAATTCTCCATTTTTACTATATCTTTTTATATTTTTAGTATCATGTTTCATGTGAATCAACCGTTAGTTTAGAAGTGAAAACAGGCTAATATTTTGAAGTACAAAAGTTATTTATTTCTAGTAATTGATAACTGTTATTTATGTTTTCGTACGGTACTGTTAATTAATATTAGAGGCCTTAAACTTACCTCAATTTCTAAGCAACTCAGGATACATTTGATTGGGAACTTACTCGGTGCATACACTACATTAGAATTCCATATGGTCCAGTCCTGTCGTCAAAATTGGGCGTTTTAGTAAATTTAAAAAAAGTTCAAAGTGTCCCATCAAACACTGATTCAAAATATTATCACTCGAAACTTTTTGGTATCATTTTTCTATTTCTATTTTTAAATTTAATAAAAATATATTTAAATAAGAAACAATTTTGTTTATATTTTTATTACAATCTGATTAATTATTTAGTGTTGACATTAGATTCAATTAAACACGAATCACCTTAACTCAAGTTTAGATTAAAAAATTTTATAAAGACTTGAACAGGTTTAAGATTCGTGACTCCATACTAAATTTGATCAAATTTGAGTGACCCAAAGCCTTAAAAAGTTTGAACCAAATCTAATTATATTCTTTTTTAATTTAAAATTTGAATCAACTATTCGAGTTTTGAGATAAACTCAACCTATTAAAAAAAATTTCAAACTTAAAGATTGATGAACTTAGATCTAGCCAGAATAAAAATGTCATATTTGTTATTATCAACTAATTATATATTATTTAATTATTTAATATTAATTTTTAAAAAGAATTTTGAATAATTAAAATTTTAAAATAAAATAATTTTAATTTAATTATTTCCTAACAAATATAATTTAAATATAAAACCATTTTCAAAATATATAAATTTCAAATAGAATTTGCTTTAATACTTCAAATATAGATATCAACAAATAAAATATCAATTATAAATAATAATTTAATTTTATAAAATTAAGTTATCTTTAAATTTTATCTAATCAAGAATAAAAAAATATAATTACATGAACATTAAAAGATAGAAACCAAAAACAATAAATGAAAATGAAAAATGACAATAGAGTAAAAACAAATAGACTCTATAAAATCTAAAGCCTTTTTCATAAAAGAATTACATAACTTATCCAAATATTAGTCTTTACACTGTGCTATCGACTACATAAATAAAATGTTAAGGAAGATAATTTTTTTAATTGAGTTGTCTAATATTTTTAGATTCTATCCATTTAATTAAACATTTTAAAAAGTTGAATACTAAAACGAAAAATATTTAAAATATTTAACTGTTAAATGTAGACGTTTGATCAAAATTATGTTTTATATACGTCAATAAATTATAGTATGAATTACTAATTAATTAAAATTAATGAGGAAATTACTAATCAATAAATAAGATTAGTCATTATTAATTAATGAAGGAGTATAGCTGTATTCTTAATGCATAATGTTGTAATTATTATATATAAAAACAACAACAACGGGGCTACAAAACATCACCTCCGTTTGACTTGGATCCATCCAGCTTCTTCACGATTGTATTGTAATTATAATAAATTTAAATTTATTTACAAAGTCAATTCGTTAGAGTATATGGTGCGGTGACTTGATGAAACATAATGACAGCATTGACCTATCCGTTCAGCGTATCCATGCATTCAATATGGATGAGTTTTACTGTCATAAATTTCCTCGTGTTCTAGAGTTGCACGGATTATGGGCCTCTACGGCCTTACCATAGAGAGTGAGTTGTCTATAAAGTGATCACGGAATAAATTTTATTGGCCAGGATAAATTTTAAGTTTTTAAAATAGTTATTCATGAAATAATCAAATATTTAATTTTGAATAATAACGTTAGTTTTAACAACTAAAAATAAATTATTTTATGAATAAATTTTACATATGTTTATTTATATATTTATTTAAATAAAATATAATAAAGCTTACAATTTATTAATAAATAAAAATAAATTTATTTACTTAATGAATATATCTTTAAAATTTATTTAATATTTAGTTATTAAAATAATAAAAATATTTTCAATACATTCACGTTAACCAATGTTTTAAAGTCTAAAGGGACCGATCAATTCTACTCAAATAATTAAAAAGCAGTTGGTTTTTTAGACGTGTATATGTATATAACACTTAATCAATTAACTAGTGCATCAATTACTTTTGTTAAAATGTAAATATGTGCATTAATCGATAACAGAGTTTTTTTTTTTAACTTCAATATTTTTATCGAAATAATTTTAAAGTACTTAATTTAATGAAATTATATGGCATAGTACAACCCATTTTTGTGATGTGTGTTTACCAACTGCTGTCTCTTTTGATGAAATTGAGTTTGATTCCTGGACTAGAGAAATCAAAGCAAAGATGATGATTGTTAAGAAAGAAAGAGAGAAAGATTGCGTTGCGTGATTGTCACGTCGATATTCTGCAAGTAAAATTTTTATTTATTATTCCACAACATATTTCACTTTTTTTATAAAAATTCACGTTACTTTTAACTTTATTTAAATGTTTCTTTAATTTGATAATCCTACCATCTTTTAAATGTTTGATATAATACAAGCAAATGATAAGTAAGTTATTTCAAGAATCAATCTAACATGAGTCCAAATTGAATTATTGAATCTTTTTTATACGGTTGAATTATTACATGTACTTGAATTTTCCTTCATTTATTTATAAATATATATATATAAACTTAATTTATTTATAAATATATATATATATATATAAACTTAATAACTTTGTA
>JAOQMP010000005.1:10828419-10840538 GCA_027563575.1 Erythroxylum pedicellare | reverse complement strand
GACATAATAAAAACTCCCTGTGAGATATGCAGGATCCTAAGAGTAAAGAGAAAAGAAAAGAGAAATGAGAGAGAAATAAAAGAGGGATATAACCTTCACATATGACATATGATATGATATGAGATATGAAAAATGAGAGAGAGCGAAACTAAATACACAACCAGAGAGAAGAAGAAGAAAAAGAGAAATGAAAGGGGAAAAAAATACATATCACATATAGAAAAAGAAAGAAAGAAAGAGAAATAAAGGAAAAAAAAATTACGACATATAGACGGGGGGTAATGACCGTCAGATTAAATGGACGAAGGAGATGAATTCCGTGGTCGTCCATCCCCTTCGTCCTTAGTATATATATAATAATAATAAATTGATTTATTATACATATTTATATTAAGCCATAATGATATATGTCATTAATTTATTTTGCTAAAAATTGATTATATTTATTACTCATCAAAAGTATACTAATCATTAGTTATTGATTTATATTTTCTATTTTATGAATAATGTATTTAAATTAAAAATTATTATTAATAAATGAAGTTGTAAAATTTCTTATTACTTTGTTGGTTTATCATATCTACATCTCATAACTTATATAAAAAGTATTAATAAATATTTTGAATAACAAGCATTAAATCTTAATATTATTATTATTTAATATAAGTAACATTATATAAATATGATAAATCAATAGATTATTCTATTTGACACATATTATCACTGGGTGTTAATTCTTAAGTATCACGCTTCTTAAACATATTAAGTCATTGACAACTAAATTGAATCGAACTATTAATAAAAATATAAGAATTTTTAATAAATTATTGAAGTGCACATAATTTTAGTAAAATTGATAAAGCTATATTTAACGTCTGTATCTTTTACCCCTAATTTAAACTTTAAAAGCAAATGAGAAGGCAAAATTCAAAAAAGAAAAGAAAATATAAACAAAACACGACAATACTTGATCCAACTAAATCGGCTTTGCCTTTACTTGTACCTGCTAATCTCCTTTTCAATTGCACAGATTGCAGTAAAACTAAAATATTCCAAATTGTCAGGTATAATTATTTAAAATTTTCAAGCCAGATAAGGCTTAGCTAGTAATATACTGTACAGTAACAGTACCTTTTCGTATGTAATTTTATTAAATTAGATTCACAATAAAACTTTTTTAAAAAAACTCTTTTCGTTCTTTCTCAGTAAAGCGCACTGGAGGTAGGTATTTTTCATAGATGATGATGAACTTAAAAAATCTTAGATTAGAACTTCCTCACAAAATTTTAGAAAATTCTTCTTCGAATTCCTCTCACCGCCGTCTATTCTCGGTGGTCCCCTTTCCGACCTAATTTCCTCCTTGTATCTTCATCATCTTCTCTTCTTTGGCTTCCATGGCCATGGATGCCCAAGCACCGACTTTACCTCATCAAATCCGCTCAAATGAAACCTTCTCTATCCACCAAATGATTTCCACCATTTCCGATATGCTTCTTCTTTTGTCTGGACTCAAAGACTCTATTCAAGAATCTGAATCTCCACTCGACCAAAACGCAGGTCTAAACGACAAAGGAAACAAGACCAACGATGCGCAAAAGACTTGCTTTTGTTGCAGACTCTCTTCCGTTGTAGAGGAAACAAGTAACGTACAGGACGATAAGAAGAAGGACGATGACAGCGCCGCCGGCAACAATAGTGGCAAGACAGATGAACTTCACCCTGTTGGTCCACTCGAGAAGCTGCGAAGTGACCTCAAGTACATAAAGTCTACGCTAGAGAATCTTACCAAACTTGAGAAAGATACGGATAAGTCAATCAATGATCTACGGAACGAACTTGATGAGATCGTAAAACAGGCAAACCCAGAGCCTGATGCTGCCCTTTTATCCACACTTCGAAAGAAAGTCATGAAGTTGAAGCTTCAGATTCCGTCTCAGCACAGTATCGCATCAAGGGCTCGGGATTCGCAGACAAGAGAGTCGGCAAACCCCATTAGCGAAAATGGCAAGTTGGTGGATCTAGATGAATCTACTTTCAATGAATTTATCGGAATTTATCAGGGTTTGGAAGAAAGATCCAAACTTTGCCTGCTCTGTTTCGCTCTGTTTCCGGAGGACGTGGAAGTGAAGAAAAGGTTGTTGATTTACTGGTGGGTCGGCGAGGGCCTGGTGGAGTCAACGGCCGAGGGGACGGCGGAGAAATATGCAGAGAAGATCATCGAGGAACTTTGTAGCAAGAAGCTCAAAAACAAGGGCTTTATTGTGCCTGTTAGCAAGTTCGGAGGTTTAAAAACGGATAGCTTTAAGATGCCTCCTCTCGTACGTTCTGCTGTGATTAGGAGAGCCAAGGAAGTTGGCTTTTTTGATGTTGATCATAATGGGAATCCCACAGAGAAGCGTTCGGAGTGTTACAAGGTATGTTTAGTGGAATCCAAAGATGCACTTGCTGACGATAGCCTGCGAACAATATTCAATTTTAACAAACGGTTTCCTGATTACAAGTTCGTGGAATTCTCAAAGATGAAAAGGCTTAATGTTATTTATCTAGGAAGATGGGTGAATATAGCCAAGAAGATTGCAGCAAAGCATCACATTGAGATAGAGAACACCGATTTCTTAAAAGGTTTGAAGTCTATGAAACAGCTAAGGTTCATTAGCCTTCAAGGAATGTCTAGAATCACTGAGCTTCCTAAGCCTATGTGCCAGCTCCCAAATTTGAGGATTTTGGATCTTAGGGCCTGTCACAATCTGGAGGGACTTCCGGATGAAATAGATTTGCTTAAGAAGCTTACTCACTTGGACGTTTCTGAGTGTTATTTGCTGGATGATGTACCTAAGGCCTTGTCTTCACTCACTGAACTTCAAGTGTTGAAAGGTTTTGTAGTTAGTAGTGTGCAGAAAAAGGGGGTTTCATGCACTTTGAAGGACTTGGAAGGGCTGCAGAAGCTTATGAAATTGAGCATCAGCACCAATCGCAAAGATTTTCCAACAAGAGAAGATCTCCATGCCATTGAAAAGCTTCGAAAACTTCAGAAGTTGAAAATTGCATGGGGAGGGGAGTCATTGTCTGAAGAACAACCTGTAGGAGGCACAGGAGCCAAAGAACCATTGAAGAAATGGAACGAAGTCAAGAACAGGAACGAGATTAAAGAAGAGACCGAAGCCAACAGGACTAAAAAAGAGGCAGGACCCAAATTTCTTGCCGCATCCAGCGTTAAGAACCTGGCAAAAGGACTGAGTTTCAAGAAAGCAGCTAAAGAAGCCAAAGTCATCAGTTCACCAAGCTCTAAGAACCTGAACACAGCTAGCCCAGAAACTGCAGCCAAACCCATCCTTAAGTCACCAAGCTCTAAGAAATTGGACACAGTTAAAACAGAGACCGGAGGAAAAGTAGGCAATTCACCAAGGAAACTGGACACAGTCAAAGCCGAAACTGAAGCGAAACTGACCAGTTCGCCAAGGAAACTGGACGCAGGCAAAGAAGGGAATAGAGTCAAGAAATCAGACAAAGTGAAAGAAGAAGGTGATGCAAAATCAGGTGAGAAGCCAGAAGGTGGAGTACAGGATGGGAAGTCAGAGAAAACTGCACAAAAACAAGAAGGCATCACCACCGCTAGCACTTCAGCTTTGGCATTGAAACTGGAAAAACTAGACCTGGAATCTTTTCCAGAAAGATCTCCGCCCAGTTGGCTGAAGCCTGGAATTCTAAAGAACCTAAAGAATCTCTACATTAGAGGTGGGAAACTAAAAGCTCTGGGCAAAAGTGAAGTGTGGAAAGTGGAGATTTTGAGGTTCAAGTACTTGAGTGATTTCAGGTTAACTTGGAGAGAACGGGAGGCATCATTTCCTCACTTAATATACCTGGAGAAAGTGAAATGCCCAAAGCTTGCATTTTATCCATGTGATGAGTACGGGGTCTGGATGAAGGATTGAACAATGAAAGTGAAAGCAAATGCTTCTACATTTCAATGAAAGCCTTGAATTTGCCTTTTCTTTTCTTCTCGGGAAGTCGTTTGAGCATAACTGTGTTTTCTTTTCTTTCTTGTCAAACGTTGCTGAATTCAAATCCTATATTAATTCCTCAGTCTTTCATATGCAATACTACACTTCTTGTTTTGCTTTGCGCGAAGTCGGTCGGAAGCCACAATCAAATGTCTTCAATCCATTACAGGGGGACCTTAATACTAAGATCTTACTTCATAATTATGAATCAACGCCCGATATTATTATCATATTAGTAGTCCATGAGTCTAACAAAAGAGAGAGAATAAAGAAAACTAAATTTATCCAACCGCAACTTGTTAAGTTATTAATTTAGGAAAAAATAAGATGATCCAGTTAACTGCAGATCGTATTCCTGAAAACAGAAAAAGATGATGAAAATGGAAAATAATTTTAACGACCAATTTGAGATCAGTTCCTGTTCTTTCTTGTAGTTCTATACGGTCCCTCTTTTTTTTCTTTTTACAAAAGAAAAATACAAACTACACCGCGCCTAGCGCATCATGTTTGAGAAGCTCCTGGATGTCAAAAGAGAACTCTTGGAGAATATATAGGCCCGATCTGAGAAAGCCAACGAAACAAGCGAGGTTGTCCGTGATTCCCTTCCCGATGACATGATTTCCTACAATTTGGCAAAGTACTTGCGATTTCTAAGCTTGGTACAGGGGTGGCAATTACGAGAAGCATCAAACGTTAGAACGCGACAAGTCTCTTCGGTCTTTTTTTAATTCATTATGTACAACAGGTCATGTGCGAGGAGCTTTTAGACTATGTCAGTAATGATGGAATCAACGGCAAGAAGACACCTTTTTTGGGTTTTGTCTTTTTTTCCTTCTTTATCAAAAAACAGTAAAGGTATCAACTTGCAATAATTTAGTGATCTAGAAAAATTTAAAGCAACGGAGTTGACCTCTAAGGCAGCTAATAAGAAGTGGAGTGCTCAAGATCTGATCAGGAAAAAGCAACATTGCTCAGGTATTGCCAGATTACCAGGTTCTTCTTAGCTTCATTTCTGTGATACTACCATGCTTTTGGGTTATTTCTTCTTTTTCTCTTTTGGGTTTATTTTGTTTATAGAATAATTGCCAGTAGTTTTCTCTGCATTTCTCTGATGTGCAAGTTCATTTTATGGCAAATTGCATAGCGCATTAAAAAGTCAAAGAGCATAATTTTTGAGGGGATAATAGTTGACACCTTTTTACGCCCTCTTTCTCCCTTCTTTTTTGTTCCCGTAATGATAGGAGGGAATGTATTGGGACGAGGAAGGGTTTGGAATCCACAAAATTACGATTTACAGTTGTACAACAGAATATATTCATGTTGTTCGGTCATTTCGTCCATTCACAGTGCCCTTACCTACCAATTTTTAACTGCAAATGATTTTGATGGCATGTCGTTGTACAAGATATACACTGAAGAAAACCAAAGGGAAACTTTTTTTTGCCGCTTTCCTGTCCCCATGTCTAACCATGTATGAATGAACGGACGGTGAAAGTAAATTAATGTTTTAAGAAATACTGATTGACTTATTCTTGGTTATTTCATGATATCAGTGTGTTTATTCTCCATCATTTGCAATTGTACAAGACCTTTACTTTCTCAACAACCAGATACCAAGAGAAAATGGCAGTCGAGGATGAAATCATGCCTGCCCCAGTAGGTAAGACATCATCTCTCCCTGTCTCTCTAGACTCCGAGTATGACAAGGTAGCTAGATTTCATTGTCATTTGTTAGAAGAATATAAAGAAGTCATCAGAGTATGGTTGACGGATAATTAAGAAGTCAGGCAATTGGCTGTGACCTGTTGGAAAAGATTGTGGTTCTGCTTAGCCGAAGCTAAATTTTTGTTTGTGAAAAGCATGCTTTTACAAGTAACAAATGTGTTCCAGGATATTACCAAAAAAGGATGCATTAGCCGAAGCTAAATGTTAAGTGAGTAGACAAACTGTTTAGCTACTGGGACTACTTGATAGAACTGCAAATGCTTCCTCTGATACACAAGTGGATGTTCAGCCTATTGACATTTTGGATTTCCTTAGATCAATAGTTGGATATGGTTAAGTGACATTCAAATGAAAGAAACTTTCTTGTATGATTTGCTTATTTGCATTATAGTTTATTATTTGTGATGGCACAATGAAGGACTTGCAGAGGGTGCAATGTGGTGCAAGATGCTCCTTTGAAACCTTATGCCATCTAAGCTTCTAAGGAATCTCAAAGGACGAGTGTTGTTTTCTCTTCTGACCTATTTATTCTTATGTTGAAAGTTGTTTGTAGGGTTATTATTGGTAATCTGTGTTCTTTGGAAATTCTCGAAGGTTTCAGTTTAAATGTGGATTCTTTGATTCTACAAATTAAAAACCATGTATGTGTAAAGAATGAAGAACACTGTTGATCCTCAAAAGCTACAGCTTTGTGACAAAGACTTAATTAAGACAGTAAATCCAACACTTAAAAAATGAAAATGGAAGCCAATGCAATCTCGAACTTATCATGTCCCTAAGTTATTCTTTAAGATCCTTCATACATCCAAACGTCATTACTCATGTAAAATCTCTATGATCATAGGCAAAATGACAAATTTGAAATAATAAAGAATAATAGTTCATGTTGATTCAAGTATATCAAAAGCAGAGGAGTTTGGGTCATCATATATCTTTACAAACAATATCTGGTAATGACAGGATCGAGTTGCTACTCTTTATAAATTTGCGTTTTCTCATTGCTGTTTCCAGATTCTTATCCTAGATTTTCTTTATGGTCAGCAGTGGTGGAGGAAACAATGCAGGAACTGATTTGGAATCTGTTATGTGATGAAAAAGTGAGGGTTATTATTCTTCATGGGGAGGCTGGAAGCGGAAAGACGTGGATGGCCAGAGTAATGAGTGAGTACGCAATTGATGAAGGCATATTTGATGGAGCTCTATGGCTGTATCTAAATAGGCTGTACAATGAAATGTCTCTTGTCCACAGCATTGCCAGCCAGTTGTCTCTGCTTTGCTCTGGTGACGAGTTGGAAGATGAAGAATATAATGAGGAAGAGATGAACAAGATGGAGGAGGGTGAGCAAAAGAAAAGAGAAGAGGAACTACAAGCAAAGTTGAAACAAAAGATTTCTGAATTGCTTGGGAGAAAGAAATATCTTCTGATCTTGGATGATGAGGGGAGTAAAATGACCGAGAAACAAATTATCGACAAATTAAACTCCTTCATCCATCCAATTCAGATGAAATCACTCAGGTTTTTGGTCATTAGAAGGAAAAGCGACAGTGGTGAAATAACAGGGGAACTGATTGAGGTGGGGGCCTTGTCCAAAACTGAATCATTATCTCTATTTGAAACCAGAGCCAACGTGCAAGTCCCTGATTTAGTCAAACAAAATATTTGGGAGAAGAGTAATGGTTTACCTGCTGCAATTATAGTGATAGCAGAAGCATTGAGGTACATCGCACAGCACAGTTCCAATGAGTGGACACTGGAAAAAGCCTTTGAAAGAGCTTGTGAGAATGTAGATGATGATGGTGTTAAGGACCTATTTCGTTGTGGGTATGACATGTTGCCCAGCAGTGAATTGAAAAACTGCTGCTGGTATAGCAGCCAACTGTTTGGAAAACATGGTGGTATCCATTATAATGAATTAATTGCATGTTGGATGATGGAGGGATATCTTGGTTTTACAGATTGCTTAAAGAAAGGCTACATGAAGGGTCACAGTTTTCTTATGGACTTTATTGATCGAGGAATGCTTAAAATACAAGAAGACAACATCATCACCATGGAAAAGAAGGCACTGGAGGTGATTGATGACCGTGTTCGTGGGATTGGTAGCACTGCCAAGCTAGGACTAGCTAACATTTACGATGAAGGAGAATGGAACTCCCCTGGGAAAATTGCACTTGCAGATGGTATGATGAAAACTGTGTGCAACCGTAAAAGCTGGGAGACGCTTTCTACATTATTAATTGATGGAAATAAACTATCTGAGGTATCTCCTGAAACCATCTTTCACAATCTGAAGGAACTCAAAGTTCTTGCCATTTTCCAACCCAGATTTAGATCTGTTCCCTTGTCTTTGTCTAACATGGAGAAACTTGAAGTGCTTTTGCTAAGAGGATGTGGGATGTTGGAGGAAGTTCAGATCATCTCAAATCTTAAGGCATTAACTGTTCTTGAGATATCTGATGGTAGTTCCTTGATGAAAATTGGGTTTAACATTTTTGATAACATGACAAACCTTAGGAGTCTTAATCTATCCAGAGTCCAGATTACATCACTCGATTCTCCAACCAAACAATGTCCTGCATTGCGTTGGTTAATCCTTAAGGATTGTTCTAGCTTGAAAGCATTACCAACCCTGAGTCATTTCAAGAACCTTGAGGTTCTTGATACTTCTGGTGCTACAAAGTTGGAGAGCATCAGTGAAGCCAATTTCAATCCATTGCCTAAACTTCAACTGATTGACTTTTCCCGAACCAAAATTAGTACATTTCCTTTTGTAAAGGACCTTTCAAAGCTGAACCAAATCTTCTTATGCAATTGTGAGTGCTTAGCAAGATTGCCAGGCCTTCCACACAGCATTCAAACTCTTGATATTTCAGGTTGTAGCAGCTTTTCTGAGTTTAGGAGAACCAAATTTGAAAGATCTGTACAGCAGCAGGATGGACTTAAGATGCTTGTTCTTTCCCGAACCCTTATTAGTGAACCACCATTTCTGACTAGAAGCCTTTGTAGTCTCATTTTAAATGGCTGTGAGAAAATTTGTCAATTTCCTCCCACATCTGCTCTTGAAAACCTAGAGTTAATTGATCTTTCGAATGCCAAGAATTTGGATAAATTTGTGGACCAATCCTTCAGTCATTTGAAGCATCTTCGAGTTCTCAACCTCTCAAATACCAAAATTAAGAATGTACCATCACTTTCTGGACTTGGCAACCTTTGCCAACTTCTACTTGCTGGATGTCAGAACCTTTTTCAGTTGCCGGAGATGGACGATCTCAGTAAAATTGAAATTCTTGATATATCGGGTTGTAAGGCTTTGACAGGGATACCAACTCAATCTCTCAAATTCTTCTCTCGTCTTCAACAACTCAATCTCTCTGGTACAAGTAACCTTAAAGATTTTGACACATCATTCTTGAAGAATATGATTTCCCTTCAGATTGTAAACCTTTCTGGGGTCCCTCTCAAGGTATATCCACCAATGGCTAAGCATTTGAGTGTCAGTCAGCTTTCACCTAGTAGTTCTTCAGTATCAAGTCAAGTGTCAACTCTTGGAACTGTTTCTGAAAATGAGGTTCTGGATTCATCTGAGAGCCACATCAAAGGAATACCTCACGAGATCTTAGAGTTGAAAAGTCTTAAGATACTTACTCTTTCAAAATTGGAGGATATTGAATGGGGGAAGATAAAGTGCCTACCTGAGGAAATTCATTTTGATGGATTGAGCATCTTCAAGTTGGGTGATGTCCATGCTGATACTTATGAGCCTTTGACATCCATTTACGCCTCCTACCCTCATTTCTGTATTTGTCCTGTGAAGGAGGAAGGGAAAGAGGAACTTATCCATTGTGACAGAGAACCGTTTGTCTGGGATATTTACTACTACTTGACTAGACATACCCCTCACCATGAAACAGACGACAGATTTTTTGAGATTCATGGATTTCATAGTTTTCCTGACAGTTTTAATATTATTCTGAAGTTTGCCTCTTATGTATTGTTCAATGATACTAAATCACTGAGTAGCTTATCTGAGTTAGGAGCTGATAATATTAAGGGCATGAAAGGTTGTTGGTTTGATAGATGCAACAACATGCAAACCATTCTTCATGAAGAAGAGAAAGAAGCAAGACTCGGGGAAAATTTGGAGATTCTGTGGATTTCAAATCTTCCACATCTGGAAACAATATACAAGGGGAACCTTCACTATAAGGTCATGCAGAACTTGAAATGTTTGTTTCTGGACTGCTGCCCGATGCTTACAAACATCTTCCCCTCATCCTTGCTTCCAGAGAACCTTGAGATCCTTGAAATTCATTTCTGTGATAAGTTACAGACTGTGTTTGAACATGAGAAACTGGCAGAGTCATTACTGAAGAAGTTACACTCATTGCATCTGTTTGAGCTACCGGAATTGAAGAGCATTGGATGTGTATTTCCATCTATGAAATGTTTAAAGGTTGAGCAGTGTCCAATGCTTTCAAAAATTTGCCCCTCAACGCAGCTTCCGCTAGATCTTGAAGTTCTCGAAGTCAAGTCCTGTAATAAGTTGGTGACTCTGTTTGAACATGAGAAACCACCAGAGTTATTATTGAAGAAGTTACACTCGCTGCATCTGTTTGAGCTACCAGAATTGAAGAGCATTGGAGTTGTGTTTCCACCTCTAAAAAATCCAGAAGTTGAGCTGTGTCCAAAACTTCCAAAAGATATCCTCCTCGATCCAGCTTCCACAAGATCTTGAAGTTCTTGAAATCAAGTCCTGGGATAAGTAGGTTGCTGAGTTTGCATATAAGTCATCGGAGTGTAAATTTCAGAAGTTACAGGAAGTGCATATTTTTGATCTACCAGAGATGAAGATTATCGTATGTGTGTTGCCTTCTAGGAAAGATTCAAGATCAAGCATTACCCACTATTGTGGTCGATAAGAAGATTAATCAAATGGTGCAGAAATATCCTTGTACGTTGCCTTTGACAGTATGTTGCTTCATGTTTCTGTTTTCCCCTATTATAATTCTGTTGTCCATTTTACTGAACTTTCGACAATTCAGGATATGTTTTCTTCTCCATAACCATCCCTCGAACCTCAAAATTCTAACGGTGAAAGAATTTGATTTGGTTCTCTTTCACTCATATTTATAGGTAAAAACTGTAGGCATGTAGTATGTCAAATTGTTGAAGATAAAACATTGCAGGCATCTTCCATTTCTAAATTGCACAGCAGGTCACAGCAAGACAGTGAATCTGAGAGCTTTCAATTTGTGAATTTTGAACTATTCTTTTTCGAGTGTAAATGTTTTATCCTTACACCAGGTAAAAGTTAGATCCCAAAAATCCTCAACAAATGATGGAAGTTGGGAAATGTTCAAAATTTTTTCGCCTGATTGAGATTGATACAAACTTGGCTAGGCATCCTGGTTGATGTTGGAGGAACAACCATAACTGGCCATTGAAGAACGCTGGACAAATATGGAACATGCATAAATATTTTTGGTGTTTGAACCATGAATAGATCCAAGTAGCATTACTGACGTAAAAGGGCTGGAGATGGTGACAGTTTGCGTACCACCAATGCCTTAGAAGATTGAGTTATTGCAAAAAACTGTGTCGGGGTGGACATAGTCGTCGCAAAATCAAGGAGGAGGGCATCACACCAGAAATGGTACAAATTACCCGCCAAGGGAAGTAACCTTATGCTGGCAGAGTCTAAATATTAAGCAGTCCTCTGATGCTCCAAGCCCTTTCATTGATGAATTTCCAGTATTCTTACTTTATTCCTGTTCATACTGGGGCATATTTGCTAATTATGAGATATTGTGCATTATAATACACATCTTAGACATGAGTGGTTGTGGACTTGCTATTTACTATTATCTGAACAACTCAATAATCATCCTTTTTATTGTTTTATGATGTATTGACATCTCTGCTATCTACTGATGAGCACAAACAAAAAAATATTTATTTATCTTCTTTAATATTATTTTGATAGAACTTCATTTAGTTTTTCTTTTGTCGACATTCCAGTATCAGTAGTATAAAGAAAAGCACCATGATTTTGAGTTTGGTAGATATAGTCATGGTATAGTTTTGGTATAAAAAGCTGAGGGGGTGTTTGGTTGATGAGTTTGGTAAAAGATTAATAGGTAAGGAATAAAAAGTAAGTGATTAGTTGTTAATTATCATTATAGGGGTGATAGTTTGATATCTCACTTTTAAATAATTCTCCATACCCTCCATTTAGTAGAGGAATGGTAATAATTTGATATCTCACTTTTAGAGAATCCTCGATACTCTTTATTTAGTAGAGGAATGAAACTCATTCTTTAGTAGTGACTCTTTTTAAAAAAAATATTTTTAATACTAATTAATTAAATACAATTAATTAATTAAAATATAAT
>JAOQMP010000005.1:10794447-10805136 GCA_027563575.1 Erythroxylum pedicellare | reverse complement strand
TAAAAAAGAGTTACTACTAAAGAATGAGTTTTATTTCTCTACTAAATGAGGAGTGTAGAGGATTCCCCAAAAGTGGGATATCAAACTATTGCTCATATAATGATAATTAACAATTTTAAATATCATAACTATAAAAGAATTTGGAAACTTTTAATTGACCATGAATGCCTTTGGGTAAGATAGATCCACATTCATTTCTTAAAAGGCCATAGAATCTAGGAATACGAATATAAATCCAATTCTTCTTGGACCCTAGAACTGCTAAAACTGCATTGTAAGGAATGGTAAAAACTCATGGCTATGGTATGATAATTGGCACATCGTCCTCCTCCTCACATACTAACCAATGGTTAAATCTTAATGACTAAGATCCTCAACACCTCTAAAGTGCAAGGGATCATCCGAGGCAATAGATAGTCACGATCAATATACTATATATAGGGTTGCAGCAACATCATCCACAATCTCCCTAATTGCTTGCCTAATTCTAGCATAGAAGACAAATTCGTAAGGTTGAGATACAACTCAGATTTATTTACCAAAAATCTAGGCAAATTTCTTCTAGTAGAGCAGACTTAAAATTAACTTAGCACAAGCAAGTCTAGTTCTTAAAAAATATTCCCAAAGTTCCGTTTGTGTTTAGTAAGAAATCAAAGTTGGACTCAACACCAATGATAGGCTTTTGTTCAACTTCGATAACCCTTTTTATGTTTCTTACAATTTTAAATATGAATCTATAAACCATTTACAAGCAAGATTTGGCACTAACTTTTGGACTATTATGGACTTTATTTTCGGCTTAAGGAATGACCTTGAATCATAGATTGGGCAACTAAAATTCGACGAAGTTGTCCAAGAGGCACTTATTTTAAAGTAGGCCTTAGTTGCATCATTTATGCTATTTAAAAGGAGAGAAACTCCATAATTTTTAGGAATGCCCAATTAGATGTATCTACATGTATTTAACTCTTATCTTTAAATGAATAATGGAATCTTTACTTGGATTAAACCTGAACACTAACATAATTAACAACTTGGCTTAAAGATGGAATCTGCATTGAGCTTAACCAAATAGGGGTTTACATCGTTGATCTTAGGTGTTAAGGATTGTTGCTTTCTTAATAAGATGTTTTAATTAGCTTTATACCAGTAAAGAGTTGAGAAGCATTTAATATCGGTTTCTTTACTATAGATCTTCGTCTTTGTTATAATATCACGCCCTCGTTAGTTTTCTACAGTCCGAGTATAGCTAAGAGTATACAGTTCTTCAGCATTTCACTAGGCAGATCATGGAGTTCCTCGACCACGAGGGACACCAGCCCAAACGTGGGCGCACGAGGAAGAGAGAGGAGAAAGCTCCGACCAAGCCCCCGTTATCCTACAGTGTAGTAGTTACAGGGAGACAGGATGACGCTGCTCCAAGTGATGTTAACATCTGGCTAGCTGATGAGATAATTGAATTGGAAGAACGAGACATCTTGCCCCTGTCTAGCGAACTTGAGGGAGGCATTCAGTTGTCCAAGGCCTTCAAGGCGAAACTCGACCAACAATAGACCACAGTCGTCGTTGTAAAGCTCTTGGGTCGCCGGATAGGGTACCAAACTATCAGCTCCCGACTGAAACAAATATGGAAACCCAGAGGACCGATGAAAGTGGTTGACCTCGAGCATGATTATTTCCTCGTTCGATTTCTGGACGAAGATGACTACCTCCATGCACTAACAGCTGACCCTTGGACCATTTACAGGCAAACTCTATCGGCGCAACGGTGGGATCTCACCTACCGTCCAACGCAGGGGTCAATTAACCGAGTGGTCACGTGGGTTTGGTTCCCGGATCTCCCCATCGCTCGGTACCACCCCGGCATCATCACTGCTATGGGTAACACCATTGGAAAAACTGTGAAGATTGATGAGCCTACACTGCAAGCACAAAGGGGGCGGTATGCATATCTCACAGTCGACTTAGATTTAAGCAATCCCTTGAAAACGAACGTGGAGCTAGATGGGGAAGTGATCCAAGTGATGTATGAGGGCTTACCGTAGCTGTGTTTCACATGCGGAAGGGTGGGTGATGACGTCTCTACATGCCACCAACGCCAACAAGCTAACAGTGCCAGCCCTACCACTGGTGCAGGTCTGATAGAGCCAGCGTCGTCGGTGGAAGTGGCAGTCGGAGGAAGGATGGGACAACCTGCAGCGGCGTCATCTCCAACAGTCGTCTCATCTAATGACTACCAGTAGTGGGTACAAATCCAGCGGAAACAACGTCCCCCTCCTTAACGACTACAGCAGACAGTTAACACTCCCACACAACATCACAATACAGTGGAAAATAGCAAGAGGTCGCCTTAAAGGATAGGATCAAGATTTTCAACTCTGTCAGGAAAAGAGATGATGGAGACTGGAGATGGGACTTCAATCGAGGACACTAGTTTTATTACCATTAAGGGACTGTGACAGAGGATTAAAGTAGGAGAGGTATTCGACTCTAGGATGCTCCCTCAAAAATCACACTTGATTTTTACCGCTACTGGGCCCAACGACCCAGAGGAAAACAGGTTGTTTTAACCGGTCCAACCTAAAGGGAAAGTTCCAGACAAGTATTTTCCAGGAAGGTGGGCCAAAAAAAATACAAATCTAACCCACCAATCTGGAAACCAACATAGCGATCGCCATCCCGTCGCACACAGAAATGGTTTGTAAGAGCCAAATACTAGAGGACAAATTAGTGGAAGTAGGGGCGAGCCTTTATCTGATGGAAGGAATTGAGGCCCAGGAGGGGATCAGTACCAGTAGGGAGAGCACCGTAACCCCGTACACAGACCCTCCTAATATAGTAGGTCATTCAGAATTACTGGAAGCCATGCCTCAGATAGAAAATTAGGAGATGTTACCACAGCAGACCCTGGGAAAGGAGATCACCGACGCTCCCACAGGAGGTACAATTCCTAGTTAAAAGTCTTTTTTTATATATATGTCTATCCTAATTTGGAATTGTCAAGGGGCAAGGGGTCTAGTTTTCATGCTTGTAATTACCTTCGGACATATAGTCCGGGTATACTAGTTTTGATGGAAACTTGTATTAATGGCACCAGGGCCCAATAAGTAATCCAAACCTTAGGGTTCGATTACTCGTTCAGAGTAGAACCTGAAGGATTTTCGGGAGGGAAATCGATCTTATGGAAAGAATCTTTCAGGGTCTCGATTCTTTTAGCCTACCAACAATTTATACATACCTCCATCTAGTATACTTCGTACTTGTTTGATTTTACTACTGTCTATGCTAGCCCACAGGCCCCATCCCAACAGTACCTCTGATTGGTGTTAGAATGGCTAGGCGGGTCTCAACTTAGGCCCTGGCTCGTAAGGGGAGATTTTAACACAAAACTGGAAGTTGCAGATAAAAGGGAGGGATAAAGGCAACGCGAGTAGTAAACAAATATTTTCAAGATTGGGTGCATGGGAGTAGCCTCCATGACCTTGGGTACGTAGGATCTAAGTTTACGTGGCATCGAGGAGTGGTTCAGGCTAGGTTGGATCGTGTTTTTGGCTCAACGAATTGGCTACAAACTTTCCCGCAAGAGGTCAATTACTACTTACCCTTTCTAGGTTCCGACCATCGACCTATATTGCTTCGCTTCCACCATCCGAACCCCCGACAGATAGGCTCCCAGGCGTTTCGATTCCAAAATGTTTGGATAACTCACCCAGGGTTCGATGAGGTAATAGAAGAGCATTGGGTTCCAGACGAGGTTTCTGTAAGCAAATCGTTAGCGTACTTATCCCAACAACTCATGAACTGGAATCGCTCAGACTTTGGAAATATCTTCCATCGGAAAAAAGTTTGCTCGCAAGGTTGCAAGGAATCCAGAAAACTATGATAGAGGATAATCTGGATTATCTTTTAGACTTGGAGAAACAATTAAGTGGGGAACTAATGCAAGTTCTGAGTGAGGAAGAGTTATATTGGCATCAGAAAGCTAGATGCGATTGGATTTCGAAGGGAGATCGGAACACTAACTACTACCACACTCTCACCCTCACCAAAAGAAAGAAATTGAAGATTGAGAGCCTCACTGATTCCTATGGGGCAATATTCTCCGATCCAGTTCAGCTTAGATTGCTAGCTAGAGAATTCTTTGTCCATCTTTATACTCAAGAGGAAGGTCCTCCCCACCAATTTCCGTGTACAAGAGCCTTTCCTCCGCTCTCCGCAGATAGCCTCCGCAACTTAGCCCAGACAATTCACCAGACCGAAATCAAAAATGTAGTTTTTGGCATTAATCTGAATAAAGCCCCGGGGTGGATGGTTTTAACGCTTTATTTTTTCAAAATTAATGGGGACGAGTTAGCCCCAAAGTGGCTGAGTACATACAAGAAGTTTTTAGGAAGGAACGCTGGGAGTTGGAGTTAAACCACACCATCCTAGTCTTAATCCCCAAAACTCCCTCCCCTTCTAGTATCGCCCAATTTCGACCGATTAGACTCTACAACGTGATTTACAAGATCATCTTTAAAGTCATTATTAATCGGTTGAAGCCGCACTTGGACCATTTAGTGAAGGAGAATTAATGCAGTTTCATCCTAGGCCGTCAAATTACTGACAATATCATCATTGCCCAAGAAGTCATCCACTCCATAAGGAAAAAAACAAGGGAAAAGGGGTACTTTGCGATCAAAGTAGATCTGGAAAAAGTATATGATCGGCTTTGATGGGACTTCATCCTAGAAATGATGAAGGAAATAGGGTTACCAGCAAACCTAATATGGGTCATCATGTAGTGTGTGACAACAGTGACCATGCAGGTCGATTGGCAAGGCATCGTTACTAAGCCCTTTGGGCCTTCACGTGGAATTCGACAGGGCGACCCGATCTCCCCTTACCTATTTGTCCTATGCATGGAACGATTAGGCCATCTTATCTCGGAAAAAGTGGGACAAGGTATTTGGCGACCACTTAAGCTAAACCCACTGGACCCCATCTCCCACCTGTTCTTTGTAGATGACCTGATCCTCTTCGCTGAGGCTACGGATTCCCAGACACAAGTTATTGCAAGCACTCTAGAGGACTTTTTCCAGGCTTCTGGGCAAAAGGTTAACACGCATAAAACTAAGATTTATTTCTCCAAGAATGTTTCTCAAAGAACCATTCTCTGCCTCACTCAAACCCTCGATATTCAGAGTACGAATAATATGGGTAGATATCTAGGAGTTCCGTTGCTTAATGAGCGCACCACGAGACATACATATCAACATATCCTAGACAATACGCATAGGCGTCTAGTCGGGTGGCATGCAAGGCAGCTATCTTTAGCAAACCGATTCACCCTAACTCAATATGTGATTTTAGCCTTACCCATTTTCACTATACAAACAGTACGTTTGTCAAGATATCTTTATGATGAATTGGAGAAAATTATGCGAAATTTTATCTGGGGATCCACGGGAGAGTAGAAGAAAATGCACCTAGTGAAGTGGGATACTGTCTGCCGGTCCAAAAAGGCAGGAGGACTAGGACTGAAGCGTATTCGATCTTCTAACGATGCCTTATTAACTAAATTGGGCTGGTCTCTGATTACCCAACCTTTAACCTTCTGGGTCAAGATTGTTAGGGCTAAATATCGCATCGACTCGCACTATATCCCTCACATTATTGATAGGAGCAGAGCTTCGTGCACTTGGAAAGGAATTTCAGTTACTTGGCACTACGTTCGACCAAGGGTAAAATGACGTATGGGCAATGGTAGACATATCTCCTTTTGGCTGGATAATTGGGCTAAGGATTGAGGGCCCCTAATAGATGTGGCGACTCCTCCTATCCCTGAGTCTGTTCTGCATGCAAAAGTAGCGGACATGACAACTGAAGATTGCAACTGGCAGTGGAATTTATTCCAACACTACCTTCATTCCCCCGTCTGTCTGGATACAATGCAGTAGAGGATACAATGCAGTGGGTTCAAACAAAAAATGGTCGGTTTATAGTGGTGTCAGCTTACGAGTTGATTGAAGCGAACACTTTTAAGGTTAATGCTAGCCTTTGGGCCCTAATATGGAAGTGGGCGGGGACGCAGCGGATCAGGGCTTTTCTTTGGTTGTTGAGTAAGAACAAACTTCTGACTAACCAACAGAGAGTTATACGTCATATCGCTACGGATAGTAGATGTCATGCATGTGGGCAAGAAGAGACCACTCTCCATGTAATTCATGACTGTTCAAGAGTGCAGGCTTTCTGGCGAAAATTCCCCTCGAGCTTAGTGGATACGGCTTTCTATCAACAAGACATGGAGGTATTGGTGAAATCCAACCTTCTGTCACAATCCTAGGTGGCGCAACAGGAATGGGCTACTATCTTCGGAGTTGCATGTTGGATGTTATAGAATTGGCTCAACAAAAGCTTGTTTGAAGCTGGCTTTGATTGGCCGGAAGATGGTACGCAAGCAATTATGCAGTATGTGGAGTGGATAGTCAGAGCAAGGGTGGTGGAGAGCTGTGTGTTTCCGGCATAGGGATTATTAATGGGTAGTCTCATTGGCTGGTCCAAACCGCCGGAGGACTGGATCAAACTCAATACTAACGGAGTGGTTAAACAAGGATCGTCTTTCGCTACAGTTGGGGTTTACTTCGGGACTGGTACGGTAAGCGGTGCGGTAAGTGGTGCGGTGGGTTTATGTAGTACATCGGGCGAGGATCACCACTAGAGGTTGAACTCTGAGTTATCCACTCGGGGCTCACCTTGGCTTGGTCGCTTGGATACCACTGAGTTATTATCGAAGTGGATGCTTTAGAGGTCATCAATATTCTTTCTTCTTCCAGTACTGAGTTTCTTGTGAATTTTATTTTGTTGATGGGCACCCGTGCGCTTTTTCAACGAGATTGGGAGGTCTAATTTCAGCACATGCTTCGCGAAGGGAACCAATGGACGGATAACCTAGCCACTCTCGCAGTACTAACCGGCCCAGGATTGCATTATCTTCAGAAGCTACTGATGTCAGTAGTGGAGCGCATCCACCTAGACCAACAAGGCGGTCTGTATGGCAGAATATTGTGATATTTATCTTTTTGTTGTTTTTGAGATTTCCTTTGTATATATATAAAAAAAGCTTTATACTGATTTGGAGAAGGATATTCCCTTTTTACTCTTATAACTCTCGCGACAACTTGTTTGGCATCAATTTAATTTTTTTTAAGAAATCATAATATTAAAGTTACATGATTTTCTCTAAAAATTTGATATATTTTCAAAATATTTTGACCAATAAATTTAATTCTAAGAATTTAACTAAAATTGTCAACTAAACTATGATCGGGGGTTGATTATAAATCTATCATGGTTTCTCATTCCCATTCTTCTTGTGACATGGACTTCTGAAGCTTGGAGAAAATGGAAGCACTAGGTGGGGACTGGGGAGCTGAACTTAGGAAGCAGCTTCACTTCTCACTTAAAACACTTTGTCTCCCACAATAAACCGTGAAGGAGAGCTTAAGCTGGAGATTCAGGAGCCATTGAGATATCTCAAACGCAATAACAATCCGCCTATCCATCTTTAAGACAGGAAGACAACGGTAATACCTTCCCCAAACGTTAACCACGTACAGCTACTACTACTGCTACATTCATGTCATGTCCGTCTCCGTCAAAACTTTTCACTCTTCCGTTCTACGATACACTTGTAATAATAACAGTGGAAATGGTGGCACTTCAACAAAGAACCCACCGGAAGTTCTCATTCAATTGCCTCTTAGAAGACCAAAACCCAATCACAAAACCCCAATTCTCACTCACCAAGAACCCCCAGTTCTGACCCATCAAACCCAACATATCAAACTTACAGATATTGCTAGAAATTGTGGGACCAAGTTAAAGAACAAGAGCACAAGCTCAGACGTCTTACGGTTGATGGACAGCCTAGGCCTTCCAACCCCACCGGATATGTACGCTTCCCTAATGAAAGAATGCACCCTCTCGCGTGACTCAATCAGAGCCATCGAGTTACACTCTCATTTATCTCGAAGGCGCCAGAAGCTAAGCTTGACCATGTTCAAACGTCTCCTTCTGATGCATGTGTCCTGTGGTCACTTGGAAACCGCCCGCCAACTGCTTGATGAAATGACTGTTAGGGCAGAGTTCTTCGATTTTGAGTCTTGGGCCATCGTCGTCATTGGTTATTTGGAAAGTGCCCAGTACGAAGAGGCTGTGTCTTTGTTCACCAAATTGATTCACCATTGTGATCATGTATTCCAGTCCCCTCAATGGTTCATAACTTGCATTCGTATGGCATGCATTGACGAGGTGAGTAAGGGGAAATTAGAAAGACAAGTTCGAGGGATGCTAGTTAAAATTGGGTGAAGAAGTTGGTTGATTACTCTTTCATGGTTCCTTAATCAATGTCTGTGCTGCTGTTTTTGTTGTTAAACTTGTCGATTTTGTGTTATATGTATAGCATCGATTTTGAATATATAGATATTAATTTGCAGATACGAATCAATCTTTTTTATTCTGAAGTTAATTTTCAAATCCGAGAACATTATTTAAAATTTGGTATATAGGTAAGAGATTAGGAAATGGGATGTTTAGGAAAAGAGTAGCAGGGGTTGTTCAAAGCTAAATGTATTGAGAGAAGGCTACGGAATCCAATGTCTTGTTGCTTCCAATGAAACATAATTTGGCAAGAAATTGGATACATTAGCCTAAACCCTATTTGTGAAGCAAGTTGTGCATCAGACTAATAGCAGAGTTCACACTTTTTGCTTTTTTTGGTAAAGTAAGGAATAGTATTGAATCAAAAATAAGAAAAGGTACATCGTATGACAAGTTACAGAATTGGAATATAAGTCAAAAGATATATAGGCTAGGAGCCATCGAAGTAGATTATATACAAAGATTAACACCCCTTACATTCAGTGCATCAAACTAGTTGAAAACACAAATACAGAAGCGATAAGTTGTTTGTTAGCTGCTCTTGTCTATTAGCCAAGCTCAGGAGCTGACAGGCTCCACCTGTTAGCCATGTTGCCGCCGATCTGTTTGTGTAGACCCCTAATATATATTAGCTCCCTCATTCATTGAGCTAGACTATCTGATCCATTCATCTTTATTCATGCTTTGCTCCTTAAATAGCACTTAATTCATATAGTGTCAATTGGAATATATCGTGCAACTGATAACCAGGTTGAACAACTTTACGTCACCTGTCTTACCATTGTATAACTTAGAGAACCATAGCACTATTTCACCCCAATCAGATTCTGGAAAGTAGAAGTTACATAATTGTTGGAATGTCGTCCAAAGTCTCTCAGTAGTGTTGCAATTAAAAAGTAGAAGATTCAGATTTTCTTGATTATATGCTTGTAGAGGCTGCATGTTGGATCAATATCACTCATAAACTTAACAAGCTTGTCCTTGGTCCTCAGTCCGTTCTTAATAGCCACCCAAAGTATGAAAGAGGCCTTGGGGAGCCTAGTAGAATCTTAAACCATCTTAGACCACCAGACCTGGGGTTTATTTATCTTAAGTAAGTATAGAAAGACTATTTGTAAAGCAATTGGAGGAGTCAGGTATCCAAATTAATCTATCTTCCGGATCCAATGATAGCTTGTCTATTAGCACATTTCCTTTAATCCTTTTGAATCCTCTGCATCTACTAATCCACTCACCATTCTCCATAAACTTATTGACTCTTGCTTTTCGATGAATTACGCAGTTGAGTTATTGATATTCTAGGAGGAGGATCAAGGGCCAAATCCATTCTAGCTGTTATCCTAAAAATAAGCTTGTTCTTCATTTCCAATTCTGTATCTCATTAATCCCCTTATGGTATCCTTGAGTCTCAGCAACTGTGTCATAGACTATCAGGTGTTTGGATTTGCAGATTTCCTCCCTTTCAGAAAATGCATGCGGACCCACCTTACCCATATGGCTTCTTTATCATAGAAGATTCTCCAGATCTTTTTTGCCATCAATATCTTGTTAATATTCTTGTGAGATCTTATGCCAAATCCCCCTTCCTCTTTTGATTTACAAATCTCAAACCATATGATCTTAGATTTGTTAGGATTTTTAACTCCACCTGTCTAGGGAAAGCTCTTAATTATTCTTTCAATTTCTTTGATTAAGCTTCGAGGAAGTAGAAAATGTGACATCCAATGAACCTAAGATTGTTTAGTACAGAGGTAATTAGTTGCAACCTGTCCACAAATGATAGGCATTTATTCCTCCAATTATTGATCCTGTTTTGGACATCTTCCAAAAGGAGCTTGCAGTCTCCATATATGAGCCTATTTGTTGTGATAGGGATCCCTAAATATTTAAAAGGAAGATCCTTCACTGTGTGTTTAGTTCAGTTGTAGAAATCCTCTGCATGTTACTTGGTACTAGTGTTATGAATTTTGTTCCATATCGGCCCAAAATTGGTATGAAATTTTGAATTTTGGTACCGGTTTTAAATAACGATCGATACCAGCCGATTTCGATTGTACCGTCCGATTTCAGTTGTACCAGCTGGTATCGGCTGGTATGCCAAATACCGGCCGGTATTGAAAATTTTTAAAATTTGAGGAACTTTTTTGCAAAATTTTCAAAATTTCCCTCCCTCCTTCCCTCCCTCTCCTTCTCCCCTTTTTTTCAAAGTTTTTAAAATAATAATAAATATTTTATTACTAATAATAATTATAAATTAAATAAAACTTA
>JAOQMP010000005.1:10776576-10794347 GCA_027563575.1 Erythroxylum pedicellare | reverse complement strand
CATTAATATTTATTAACAATAAAATAATAATGCATAAAAATATTGAAAATGGTAAGCAATATAAAATAATGATATATCCAGGTAAGTAGTACAAGATTTTAATTAGAAGTTTAACAATTCTTAAAAACATACAACAACAACAATAACTTCCAGTATGAATCTCGTTAATACGCGAGGTCTAGGGAGGTCCAATAGTACATAGCCTTACCTTAACTATTGGAGAGGTCATTTACAAATTTCTTACAAACATAACAATACATAAAGTTTCATATTGATTACATAGAAAAGGAAATTAAATAATTAATTTTTAAGATTCCAAGTGACACGAGAGTTGATAAAGGTAAATTAGTTCCCTATGTTTGGATTTCCAAGAAGCATCATTACACATTTGAAGGCATCAATTGGAAATGTCACAAATCTTCCTTTAAGTGTTGGGTTATTGATACCCTCTTCTAACAACTTCTTGGCTATAGCTAAATTAGTTGGAGATACAGTGACCAGATCCTTGGATGTAGTGTGGATCATTGAATTAGATGAACTGCTAGTCTAATGCGTTTCACCTAGGAAATAATTAGTATAGTATTTAGATAGCTAGTATTTAGATAGCTAGTTAAGTCAAACTAACGAAACCACTATAGAACTCATACATACTTGAATGAACAGACATAGTAATTGGAATCGATGATTGTTCCAGAACAACCAAATTTTCTAATCCTTTACGAACCATCGTGACATTGCCCTTGCCTCCATTTCCATCTATGTTCTCTTAAAGATTCAAGGAAGCTTAACAAAGTATATGATATATAAAACCAAATGTTCATATATATATAATAGCTTCACAATAGGTAATGAGATCTAGATAATAAAGAAAGTGAGGTAGTTCGAATGATACTAAAAACCTTGAAGAAGAAGATTGGCCATAAAAGGCAAACGATTATTAGTGTATAAAGAGGGGATTTGTTCTGCATTGATTTTTCTGCATTACGGACAATTTTGCCACATTCCTTCCAACAGAATGAATTTTCACTATAAAAAACTAGTCGTCACATCAACATTTCTCAATGAATTATGTTAAGAGTTATATTCTGAAAAGTCAATTTAGAATAAAATTCATTATGTTCAATTAAATTCTCGATGATAAATGAAAGTACTACAGTTTTAGTACTTATACATCTTCAATATGACTAATGAGATGAAAGTTACCCTTATTAAAATAAAAGTAATCCATTTACCCTTTATATCATGTCTAAATTTTAGAATTTAATGTAAAGTACACATGACCATATTCTTTATGTACAGAAATATAGTATTTGAATATATGGTTATATTACAATGATTACAAAAAAAATTGAAATTTTCAATATGAACAAGTGGTTTATACTAAAAAAGACTATTTTTCCCTAAAAACTTGCTACAAAATTAAATACTGTTTCAGATCTTTCATCAAATAGTTAGCAGGCTTTCCTGAAAGAAGATATGTAAATGACTTCCATTACAATGTTTTTTGTTGGACAGTGTGTTAATCAATAAAATAATTATTACATAAATTGAAATTATCGAAAGCAATTATAAATTTAAATATTTCTTGAAATTAGATATATTATATATATCTAAATGCTTGTTGGAATATTTTAATGTGAAAGAGAGATTTAAATTAAGAACATTAATTATGCTTTATTCCTATTGTATGTTAGTCTTGGGGAAAATTATCAAAGTGATCATTAAAGTAATGCAAACAAACAGTAAAGGCTTCACACGAATTTAGTAACAAGGTCCACGTTACCAACTTAGCTATAAGATAGGAATAACTTATAAGTTTCTCGATAGTCAAAAAGATCGTCCCTAAGTAATAAAAAAAAAGCAAATAATGAACCCATTCTGGACCAACACCAACCCATTCTATCTTAATGAAGCATAGTAATGGCAATTTACACAAACAACTGAAACCACATCACAAAAAACAGAGGGACAAAGAAGAACATAAAAACACAACCCAACAACCCAGAAAATGAAAGGAGAATGGAAAAATAATAAATAAGGTGGACGACTTACTTAGACGGATAGAAAATTGAAGACAACCACAAAACAAGACAAAGATTCACTATGTGCAATACTTCTTCAACAACTGCCAAAACCAGAGGGAGAATGGATGAAAATGATGAATAGTCAAAGATGAAGATGGCTTAATTTTCGTGCTAATAACCTAGCAGGGAATGACATCGTTTGATGTAAAATAAAACGATATCGTTTGTTATACAGAAAATAACGTCATTTGTTGGATGGCAAACGAAGAGGAATGTTGATGGCTAACACGAATAGAACTTCGTTTTTTGTTAATGTAAACGACATCGTTCTCGATAAAGTCAAAAGAAATATAACATTTAGTGAGGATTCAAAAACCCATCTTCAAACGGTTTGTCATTACCATTTGGTTTCATATTTAGGTAACATAATAATAAAATATATGTAAATTATATGTTACTGTATCAAATTTTGATATAATAAATAGATAATTATTATTAAATAGATTAATATATATATTACATAAGTAAGATATGAGAATATTTATATATAATGTAAATTTTCATAAATAATTACAATAGTTACATTACCTATTCGATATTAAATTGCTATTAAAAATTTTATTAAGTGTACCAAAATTGTATTTATTATATATAATTTTTATAGTAATTTATGTTTATGATATATTTAAAAATTTTAGCAAAAATTTAAAATCTATAAAAGACAATGTAGCATTGGCAACACTTTTGAAAATTGGTCATCAAAAGAGCACATTTTGTGATGATTTGTGATATCGTCATCAAATTTATGGACAAATTAAGCAAAACATCGTTGCGTTCATACAAAAGGCGACGATTTTTTAAATTGGTCACCAAATGGGTATTTGGTAGTTTTCTTTTGTTGACAAAATGTTAATTTGTCACAAAATATTTGAATGTTTAAAAAATTAAGCTGAGATGATGTTGTTTCTTCAACCCAAAATGACGTTATCTCAGCATCTGTTAAATGAAATAGTGTCGAGGTCACCTTCCCCTTATTCTCTCTCTCTCGCACCAATTTCCCCTTTTTCCTCTCTCCCACTTTAGTTTCTCGTTGTTTTCTCTTCTCCTCATCGAATTTTGCATGCCACTATCTTCTCTAGTCTTCGTCCTTTTGTCCTTCAGTCGAGATAAGTCATTCAACATTTGTTGTTTAGTTTGTGTTGTATACACAATGTTATTATTTTAAGATGGTACGTTGCACAAGTTTAATGAATTTTTGGAGTGCTTTTGCATTTTTTTGGATTATCTGTGGTGCATTTGGATTTCCAATGTGTTAATGTTAGTTGAGGAAGGAAAAAGACATGATTTCCTTAGGTAATTTCGGATGAATTTGTCATGCCTTTGAAGTATTCGACCAAAGTTCTTGGTGGTCTCTTTAATGGTTTTCTCCTTGTTCATTGAGATTATTTCAGTTTTACAGAAGTTCAATAGATTATTCCAATATTGACTCATTGTAATTCATATTCACTTTGTGTAAAATCCTAGAAACAACTATAAGACTTTCCTATTTAGTTTTAAATTCTTGGATATCCCTCTAGGTCTCTCTTCACCTAGGGAAAAACCCTATAAGTTACTTTGTGACTTCTCATTTATTTTTGAATGTTTGGATATCCTTTTAAGTCTCTCTTCACTTTTTGCAAAATCCTAGAAACCACTATAGGATTTCTCCATTTAGCTTTAAATGCATGGATATCCCTTTATATTTCTCTTCACTTTAGGCAAAACTCTATAAACGATGCTAGGACTTCTCTATTAGTTTTAAATGTCTAAATATCCCTTTAGGTCTATCTTCACCTTAGGTAAAACCCCAGAAACCACTCTAAGACTTCCCTTTTTAGTCACAGTGAGAAGCCTTAGTTTCTTTATTCATGTGGTCTAACAATGCCACGTACTGTAGTGTTTGTTGCATGATAATTTACAACATAGACTTATACTGATTAATTGACAAAACTTGACAAGATTTGTCATTATGTTATATAGAACGAGGATTGCATTTAATAATTCAATTTTTACATTCAATTGTATAGCTATATGGATAAAAGCTGGACGTCTCATCGGAAATGGTCTTATGAATATATAGAAGGAGTTAAAAGTTTCATGCAATTTGTAAAATATCAAATAAGTGACAAATGTCGTATTCGTTGCCCATGCATAGATTGCTTCAATCTCAATGGTCAAAGTCAAGATGTGGTAAATAATCACTTGCTAATTTGAGGCATAAATAAATTATATAATTCGTGGCTTTATCATTGTGAACATAAGGAAGCAAGTTGTAGTAGAAGTGTTGGTAAAAGGGTTAACGATAGTAACAATAACGACCTAGATGATGGGTATGATGATGATGGAATGGGCGAGATGTTAGAGGATTATAGGAATTATATGGAGACTATAAATGAAACTGATTTGCCTAACTTCATTAGTAGTATTACTGAAGATAATTTTGACAAGTTATTGAAAGTTACATAAGAAGAATTATATCCAGGGTGCTTGAATTTCTAACAGCTTTCTTTTGTTATGAAGTTGTTGCATTTGAAGATGTATAATAAATGGAGTAATCTTTTAACATTTTAATTAACTTGCATAATGGTGCATTACCTGCTGGACACAAGTTACCTAAATCTTACTATGATGCAAAGAAATTGTTAAAGGATCTCACATTAGGATATATATCAATTTATGCTTGTAAGTATGATTGTGATATATTTTTGGAAAGACAATAAAGATCTTGAAGAGTGTCCTATTTGTGGAACATCAAGCTGGTGGTTAGATGATGGGAGAGGGAAATAAGATATCGGAAAAAATTCTTGAGATACTTTCCAATTAAACCACGACTATAAAGGCTTTTTATGTCAACAAAAACAGTTGTAGATATAAGGTGGCATAAAGAGGAACGCATAGATGATAACATTATGCGTCATCCAATAGATTCAATGACGGGGTATGATAATGAATTTTTTGTCCTTACAAGTCAAGTGAATTAAGTTTTATACCTCAATGATACTGTATTAGGCAGTAATTAAAAGGTTGTTCAAAAATGTCAATACCAAAGTCTCTTCGATTTTTGTGAAAGGGATAATGATATAATGAGTGAGGATGATGATGAAGTATATCAAGAGATTGAATTGGACTTGAATAATGAAGCCATTCGAATAGAAGATACAAATATATCTTTATTTCATAGGAGAGATGTTGAGCCTGATATAATATAATTGGAAGAAGTACAAGCCAATTTCATCTCTGAAAGACATTAAGAATATATTAAGGATGAATACATGAAAATGATGATACTTTTGCCAAATATAATAGTGATGAAGAGTCGAATCATAATGTAATTAATGATGATGATTTTGAAGATGCTGATGATGATGATTTAGGGGGAAAATTGTTCTTTATATGAGATTGTTGTTTATATTGTTTGAAAACTAACAAGCCACCATTTAAATTAACTTATGATTATAGTTAATTAACTAGCTTGGGATTGGAGAAAACAATTAAAACAATCCCATCAAGGGATCTACAACTTTGATCTTCTAAGTTTTAATAAAAATCATACTCATCATATTCTTCAATGTAATCTTTTGTACTACAATTATTTTGTCTCATTTATAAGATAATGTAATCACAATTTGAGGATGAGAAGCGATTAAACAATGTTATAATACAAACCTTCTTGACATGTTTATTATTAATTGAAATTTGCTCAACTCCTTCAACTAAACTACGTCAAATAATCCTCCATCCGCTTTATGTTCTTGTATTTCAAATAATAGGTGATAAAATTAAATTGTTTTCTCGCTGCCTAGGTATATAAATGATAGAGTTTATAAATTTGACAAGTTCTTTACGTTGTTATTCTAATTAGGTTTATTTTATATTGGAAATTCATTCAAAAATCATTTAATAATATCATTATAGATATTGAATATAATGGCACCTGGTAAAAGCAGAGGAAAGAACGTAGAAACTACTGAAGATGTTCCTCCCCCACAACAACTAGATCAACCATAACAACTGACTTCCTCTAACAATAAAGTCAATCAGCAACAACATCCATCTACCTCAACTACTGAGGGATCCTCAAGTTTGTTACTCTTTACCACCAATGATTTTACTTATATTCAAATATATATTTAAATATTTAATGCATTCTTTTCTTATCATTATTCTCTTACTGTCATGTTCTAATACCAGCGTCAGGAAAAGAGGTAAAGGTATCACTAAAGATTTTGAGTTACAACGCATAAATGTTGTAATGAACAATAAGTTTTCTGTGTATATTGATCTTTCACAAGGTAATCCTATTGACAAGTCCCAGTCAGCAAAATTGTCCAGTGAGTTAGGGATTGTCATTAAGACTGAATTACCTTGCCTTAAACATGTTAAACAATTAAAGATAGACAACTTGCTTCAAAATTCTCTTGACAAAGTTTCGATAATTTTTCAATTTATTTAATTATATGCACTTTTTAACACTAATTTAACTTTTGCTTGTTGTTCACAGATGAAACTCAATATTGTCGATATCGAGAACTCGAAAGTTTCAAAATGTGACAATTCACTGTTGAAATAAAGGACGAAGGATCATCTTTACTGTCTACATAAATACTACAAATCTTTTCCTTCGAATAAGGAGGCAAGAAGACATGTTCCCGAATGGGTGACTCGAGAAAATTGGAGTCAAATGTGTGATTATTAAGCCTCTGCCAATGTTAAGGTTTGTCTTCTTTCTCTTCACAATTGTTTCAATTAATCTTGTGCCACATTTAATGACTATTTCTTTTCTGTATTTAAGAAAAGTGTGAGAAAGCCAAGGTTAGTAGACAAAAAATTAGAACTCCTCACAACGAAGACTCCAAATTATTTGCTATCGTCTGAAAAGAATTTGTAACTTCTTTGGTTAGAAATTATAATTACATCAGCTAATACAATATTATTTAATGTTTTTCAATTTTTGTTTTCATAAAACAAAGTGAAAAGGAGCTACATGGACAAAATTGTGTTAGGATCACACTCTACAAACTGACATATTATAAGGAAGGTGAATTTTAAACGTCTGAAGAAGTGTAGGATAATTATGTAAGTCTCAAAATTTGTTTAATTTTTATGTTTATTAATTTTTGAATTAACTATTGATGTTGTTTTTAAAAGTTTAGAATAAGATGCAGGAGTTGTTGCAGAGCTCCTTGTCTAACGGAAATGTGCCAAATGTAGATAACATTTGCAATAACATTCTTGGTACAATATCAGGTTACATCAAAGGTCTTGGACATAACCCTAAGCCAATTAGGGCATCCTCATCACGACCAACATATATAACGATGCTTTAAGAGGAGAATCAGTCGCTTAAGGCTTCGTCACAATGTAATAAACAAAAGTTAGATCGTACTGAGCAAAAGTTGGTTAAGCTTGAAAAGATGATCAAACAAATTCTAAGCTCAAATTATGAAAGTAGTAGTGACGATGGAAATGACCCTTAGTTTGTACATAAGCTTTTTTATAATTAACATTTAATGACATTTATTTTTATATAAACTATTGTTTGTTTTAATTTTTGTTTAATTAATTGTAACTCAAAATATCTAAATATCACAAACCATGTGATGGATTAAAAATCTAAAAAATAATCATAATTGAATATCCAATTTTGTATACAATTGTTTACTAAAAAAATCAAAACTCTTCACCAAAACTTTTTAGCAACTTTATTCAAAATGTCACCAATATTTTTTAAAAAAAATTAAATAAAAATGTAGCTAAAAAGATTTTCTGATGATTCCAAAATCATCACCAAAGTTTTTAGATACGTTATCTAAATCATTGCAAATAACATTTAGCTACGATTTGAGAATCGTCGCAAATAAACCGTCAAAATTGCTGCAAATAATCTTTACCTACCTTCTAAAAACCATCGCTAAAAATATTTTACAATGTAAAAATTATCGTCACAATATATTATTAGCTATAGGTAGTTAACATAGCTAATAACTTAACTTTTAGCCACGAATAATAGCAATTAGAAATAGTCTTTTGTGACGATTGGTTTTAACCCCCCCGCCCCTCTCTTTTGGCAATGTACCATAAATCGGAGCGAAAAATAATTTACAACGATGTTTGAAAACGTCGTCGATAATATTTTTCTACCTGGATTTTACGACGAAATGTTTGATGATTTTTTTTCGTTGCTAAAAAATTTTTGCAACAATTTTTGTACTTATACCAATAAAAATATTTGTCACCAAATGTCCTTTCAATTGTAGTGGAGCATACTTGATAAGTTAATAAATAAATTTAATTAAAATTTAAACCTGAAAGTATAATAATAATAATAATAATAAAATGATGAAACAAACTAATTTTTTATTTTAAATTTTTATCGCAAATCTCAATTAAACAAGTTTTTGTTTTTAATTTTTTATTAAAAAACTGAATCGATTTGACCGGTTCAATTGTAAAAACTTTAATCCATCCAATTTTTCAGTTTGGCTTATCTTAATAATCTTTTTTTATTAAAAATCAGTCAGTTTATTAATTATTCGGTCAATTTTCATAAACTAAATGAATTTTGTAAACCAAAATAAACCAATTGGTTTCCATTTAATAGCATCCTTTTTTAATTAAATTTTGACTTCTTTAATAGTAAAGAATAATCTCTTTTTTCAATCTTGTTTCAAATTTTTCATCCTTGCATAATTTTACTTTATATTGGTTTTATGAGAATTTAATATTAATTAAACCTTTAAACTTTGAAATTCTCATTCTTCTCATTTAATTTTAATTAGTTCGGTTTTCAAAATATTGAATGAAACTCGCCAGTATATTAATAAATTGAACAACATGAAGTTTTAACGTATAATGTTATAGTGACAAGTTATGTCAATGAAAATGACCTACTTATTGCTTTGAGATTTTATTCTAAAATATGTTCTTTTGGGTTAGAACTAACAACAAAGAATGAAGGAACAACAATACGAGCTCCGACAACAGAAGCTGGCCTTGCTCCAGCTTGTAAAGATGACTGTTCTACTTCATTGAAATTGAAAATGTCGGGACGAAGATATGATAGCCCCAAGGGAAAGATGACATTTTATCCTGTCCTTATGGGAGGTTGGTACCTTGTTTAATATGTAATGCCAACTGAGTAATCATCGAACTATAAAATTGTATAAAGTGGTGTATAAACGAGAATAAAACCCTAAACCCCGTAGCTTTAATTGATGATTTTTTTTTTTTGTTATTTTGATTACTTCTATTCGAAATAGTGAGTGATATCCAATGCATTAGCTCATAATAGCATAGCGTATTAGTGTGAAAACAAAGGCTATCACTAAGTATTAGAAATGGATAACCCAAATTTCAGAATGCTGAAACTTAATCACTAAGAATTAGAAGTGGATAAACAAATTTCAGAATGCTGAAACTTAACCTTGAGATAAAAAAAGTACGCAATATTATTCAGATTGCGCCTACTTCTTTCTTATACGTGACTTACAGTTCTTGTAGCTTTTGTTTCACTTTTATCTAAACATCTATGCTACTAGCTCGATCGCTCTTAGAAGCTCTGCCGCTTCTTTATCTTCCTCTATTGTCACCATTTGATTCGTAATCAAGGGATGCAAAGGAATTCTATTTCTCCGCTTTAGAAGGTTTGATTTTGTAATGGCCAACATAACATGAACTTCGTCGAATGTTTATCTAACTTAGTATATATTTTCCCACCGATCATGCTACTACATTGCCACGTCAAATTCCTTCTATAAACTAATAAGTGAAAATTATACATATCCCCAATAGTAAAGTGTACCTCATCCTTGTACTGCCCTTCATATTTTTGTTGTCTTTATATACATCATCATTCTCATTTGGAGCCAAAGACAAATCATCATCCTTTTCCTCTTGCTCTGCAAAATGAACTTCTTTCTCGTGCGGACGGTGACGATATATATCAATAGATTGATTATATTTGAAACACTTCCTAGCAATTGGTTTTGCGTAGGAATTTGCAGTTTTTTCCTCTTTTGGTTCTGCCATTCTTTTATCTTCAAATGCTTTCTCCTTTTAACGACTATTGCATCCAGATACATATAAAACTGACATATTTTTATACATTCAGAGCTTTATAAGATTTTCCTGATTCTTATTGTATTCAATTAACTTTTTAATATAATTATCCGTTTATTTATTTATTTATTTATTTATTTATTATTATTATTATTATTATTATTATTATTATTTGTTATTGTTATTACATTTTTTACTTTTATTTCCTTCAAACAATTCTTTTTTTTTGGGTGAGTTTATCATAAACATTATCCCTACTGCGTAATATTAAGCTTCTATTGAAATGGTGTTGTGTTATGTTGGAATTAATATATTTCGTTACGGGGAAATTTAATGTGGCCCGTCAGCTGTGGTCGGCTATAACTTGTAGTACGGACCCACTGTTTATGAATGGATATGACCAACGAATCACAAGTCGGTCCTTTCTTAAAAGTTAAAACATCAAATTCGACAACACAAATTTAAAATGCAAGCCACAACATGATTTCCGCATGATCATGGTATCTCATGATCCTTTACCTTGTAGAAGCTACCTTTGCTCAGTAACGATTAAGGAAGGTAATATTATTAGATATCCATGTATCATTGAATAAGTTGTATTGAAGGTACTTTGCTGTGCAGTTTATGATTCTCCGTTCTCAACTAAATTACATGAACATGGAGATATTACATCTAACGTTTGAACTTTCCATTTTCTTGCCAGTAATCAAGCCTCATTGACTGCTAAGTGTAAACATGAACTAACTACATGGACTGGAGTATGGTTGCAGCATCTTTAGAGTTTTATTCCACTTCGCAATGTCTCTCTGACCCGGCAGTGAAAAGAAGGATGGTTTTGGTAATACCTTATTGGTAGACTAAATCAGATTTCAAGATTAGCAGTTAGGTTCACAGTTGCTTATGTTTTCGGAGGATCAATCTAGTAGAACCAAAAAGGATTATGCATGACAAGGTTGTAATGGTTGAAGGCTTTACAAGCTTCAGTTCTCATCTGTACCAATAACACGAGAGTACGTTTAGATCAAGGAACTGTCTTATCTGCATTGCGCCTAGCGATGATAATTGTCAGCAGGCACGGACTGTGTGTTCAAGAGAGGTATAAAACTTCAACTTCAACTTTATTTGTCAACAAGGAAATTATTGCATACAAGAATTCCAGCCAACCCTGTTCCTAACTTCAAAAAAATAATTGAAAAAAACAAAAGAAAGCATTCAAACACGAACATGGACTTGTGATATGACTAGCTTAGATATTCACTTGTACCCCCGTGTCATATGTCACTCCAGGTTGCCAGTCAGAGGGTATTGTGTTAACAGGAACAACCCATTTCTCATCATCTCCATTATCGTCACTGAATAGCATCCTCAATGACAAGGCCCCTCTTGGTGGGGAGGTAGTTGTCCATACTGCTCCATAGCTTCTATCCAAAAGCTTGCATACAAAATTTTGAGTCTGCATGCATAGATATATAGCAGAAGAAATATCTTTTAATTTCCCTTTATTTTTATTGAAAAAAGGAATGATGACGCAGTTGAAAGGAGCAAATATGGTAAATACCTCACATAGTTGAACAGCAGTGATGTCTCTTTTCCCTTGCTGATACCATATAACAAAAGCCAAATAATAAGGGTAATTGCTGTTCTCATCAATCTTTATTGTTATGTTTTTGTCAGGATAGCTGCATGATACACTGTATGCAAGTAAAGAAAGGGGTGAATGAGCCCACAAAGCTAGAAGAAATATGGAAGAGTTTACGTCATGTAGGTCAAAACGTGGAACTACTAATATATTCCTATCTGTTTTTACAACAGCTCCACCCCAACCTCCCTCACCCACTCCTTTTTATCTAATTCCATGGGAGAGAGATTCTTTTTAATGTTCTTTTTCTTTGGGCCTATGAATGTCAAGATGCTCTGGCCTTGCATACCCAAGACTACCCTCTTTATTGTTTGGATGTTTTCATTGCATCACTTGGTTGATGTTGACAAATGGGAAGAGATATGAAAAAGAAATTACCGTCTATATTCAATATCTACAATTCCAGAGGCTAAAAGCGACGCAGCTGCATCTTTGGTTTGAGCCATTCTAGCAAATGCTCGACTGCTTAGGATAAAGTCCGTGTTAGGGCCTGACCCTTGATCAGTTATGACAACTGTTACTCCTTTGTCTGTGCAATAGTAACTATTGGTGCACCTGACCTGGTTGTATGGAAAATAGATACATCAAATATATAATCATGGATGTTGCACTGTGGCTATGCATGTTGCCGAACGATGACTCAAATTATTTCTGGTCTCAAAGATTTTGAAGCTTTTTGATGATATAAACCTGGTAGCAAGCACCGCAGCCGATTCCACTTCGATAGAGTTCAGATGCAGCTGAAACGTCTCCACCGTTTATTGTTGCTCCAAAAGCACCAAACCCACATGCACCCCCTGCAATTCATGAGACATGAACAATAAATAAGTTGCGTTCCTAGAGAACAATTATCACCTTTCTTGTCACTGTAATTAGCTGGTGTTTCTTACTATCTGTTCCGTTTTGATCTGAATTTGGGTAGTAAGCTGCTCGAGAATGAATGAAACAGTCGCTACATGTTGCGGCCTTAGCGAAGTTATGCAGATAAATGAGAGTAGCAAGAAGGATAAGGAGAGTCTCGAAAGAGGAAGCCATTAATAGGATAAGAAGAGCAAAGTTGATCAAAGGTAAGGAGACTAGCTAGGAGGTCGGGTTGGGGGTGGGGGTGGTGCATGAGTGAACAAGATTCGTAGTATTTATAGCCAAAAATGTAGACATTGTCTCTAATTTGGTAAACCTTGCCAAGTTTGACATTCTGACAAAAGTAGTTGTCTTGTGGAGTAAGTGGAATTATGTTAGAATATAGTTTCCAAGCTAACTTTCTTAGACTTGGAAAAATTACCGGTTATGCACAAACGGTAATTAAAGAACTCCACTCTGACCTTCCTAATTTTATATTGCTTTTCCTATCGTTGCTGAAAATTAAACAATCGAAAAAGTCTCTATCGAAACCGCATTCTTGTATGAACAATTCTAGCTAGTTGTTGGGTCAAATTCAAAACCTTACTGTTAATTACCAACTTACATCTCCTATTTTGTTGACAGATTTTGATCTCGAATGAATTCGGGAAAAGCGTTTGCTTCAGAACTTTCAAGGATTTATCCATGTCCAAAAGCTTTGAGATATGCGTATAATTAAGGTGGCGAAGGTACGTAAGGTATGAAGAATACGCACGAGTTAGTTATTGTAGCATGAGGACTGACAAGAGATAAAGTGGAGGGATTGGTCAGAGGTATGACAAGTTGAATGTTGAAATATTCTGACAATTTGGCTCGAGAGAGGTGTACATGGGAGTTAGGCTTATATCCACTGAGAAGGTCCTTTGGTTAGGCGTATCTTGATGTTCCCCTTGGTTATAAATGATGATACGTGCTAAGATATCACATAGTCCTTCTTCTACAAGAAGTCTGAACGTATATTAGGACTTACCCGTTTTCAAATTAAAAGACTTGACGAATCTTAAATTCTTAATGGAGATGGCTAACTTTGCTAGAAAACTCGAACACTCCATTGTATAGAAGAAGAAAAAACTCAGTAAGTCAGCTGGACCTGCATGCTGTAATATTTGAGTCCACAGGTTCCTTAAAACTTTAGAAATTGCACCAAGCTAACTGGCACTAGATAGACTGCTCATAACAAATCCATTGAACCAAAACAGTTAAGGTGTGGACCATACATATCGGTGCTGTGGACCACATGGATGGACTAGGTCGTTTTCCGTTTGTAGAACTTGCAATGAAATTATGCAAAAAGGCTAAATATAATGCATCGATCTTTCTCATGCCAACTGATAATGCTTTTATGATCTTTTTAGGTGTCTCGGGGACCACCACCTACAAAATCATACAATTCTACTAGTTGGAAGGAGAATTGCACATCTATTTCCCAAACTGTTATTATCTACCTGCATCCGCATGCTACTTAAGCTTTTATATAGACAACTTTTTAGCCTCATAAAGTAGAAAACTCCCCTATTTCAGTTTCATTAAGCATCTTGTCTTTATTGATGCGGGGAAGTAGAGAAAACGTAGATGGTGGTCGGGGATAAATATCGTTATTAAGCATAGTTAATGCGCTGAAGGAGACGCGTGGACGACAAGTCGACATAGACTGTCACCAAAGGTCCCTGATTCCACCACATCAGCTATGACATGGATTCCATTTTCTATGAGAGGGACGACCTGGACCCATCCTTTTTCTTTTCATAAGATTAGATGTGCATAATTTATTTACATGGATTAAAAAATACATATATTTGTTTTTTGTCAAAAATTGAAAAAAAAAAGAAATGTTTTTGTCTATTTGTTAAATTATAAAAATATTTTTTAAAAATCGAGTCTCTTTATTTTTTTATTTGTAATCACAAAATTGAGAATAAAATTACAAAAAAATTATATTTGAAAATATGTGAGCCATTTAGTTGTTTTAGACTTAGATACAAAGGTTTGTTTTCATATTTACAAACATGTGAACTATTTAATTGTTTTGGACTTCAAATAGAGTGCTAAATGTTCTAATAGTTTTGTAACTTTTGTTATCTTTTGAAAGAGAAAGAACTAATAAGAAAATTTCAAACTTTGGTTTTCCCTTTTTATTTAATGTAATTCATGTTTATTAAATTATTTTGCGAATCAATTTCATTTTATTAAATTAAATTCTTTTCATTTAAAATTTGTCTCTTTATTAATTAGAGATAAAATTATATATTATTAAATTTCCTCAACCTCATGTCTCAGCGAAATTTTTATTGAGTGATATTGTTTTGTTGTTGTTAAATCAAATTATTTAGTATTAGTTGGACCGAGACACCTTAACAAGAGAAGGAAACAAGAATCGTAATAGAAATTAGATTTGTAAAATACTCATTAATATAAAATATATTCAAAAAAAGATATATTTTAACCTGGTAAAAGATTAAACAAAAGTTGGCCGTGCTTGACTTCTTTTGTGGGCAATCTTCCTATCTCCAAGTTTAATCAACATGGACAACTCATGGAAAAAGAAATCTATTGTTCAAGGTCAAACACAACTCAGTGGAATATAATTGACTTTTAAAAATTAATATTTATTTACAAAATAACTACGAAACTTAACATGAATAATACGAATTCCAAATTTTGGTAATTTTGGTTCTAATATCTCATTTTAGAAGATTAATATATAAATATCCATAAAAAATTGGAAACTTTAAGAATTTACCACACATACATTAGAACTATGCACATCAGGAGAATGTACTGAGTATGTTTGTGAAGACATTGGTCTGCCCTTACGAGCCCCTGGAGAATCAAACTGGACCTTTTGTTTAATGGGCCTAATTCCATTCCAAATGTAAACAAAACGTACAAAAATTACGAAGCCCCTTCTTTAGTGCACGATAATCATATCTGTATATCACGTGTAAAGTCAAGACACGCGGAGGAGAAGGACAACTGGAGTGGCGGCTGCCGGCCTATAGGAATTAGGATTGATTTAGGAAGGAACCTTTGTTTCCTGGAATATTCATTGAACTTATAACCCTACACCTGTTTTCTGGAATATTCATTGAACTCATAACTTTACACCTGTGATCTTTACTTTAAGAAATTGGTCATGTAAGAAGTTAGAAAATAAATTGATAACTAACATAACGTGATCGATTAGGTAACTAAGAATTTTACTCATAATGCTGTAAATTGAAACAGAAAGACATAACTCCTATATTTTAAATCCGCCTCCTATTATTGTGGAATGATATTTTTTTTTTTTTGAAAATTCATCAATGTTGCCTTCTTTTTTTTTGAAAAGTTAAACAATTGTAATAAATAAATAAAAGAGTTCTTACAAGGAGCATTATTAAGTTATTACGCGAAGTAGCAACGTTTGGACACTTAGAAACAATATAAAATGACATCGTTCACTGACAAACATAGTAGCAAAACACAAATGCACATTCATTTGGCAAAAAAGGATAAGTTTTGAAGGTCTTCTGTTCTCTTCACACCCAACTTTACCAAATTAGGTTAGGCAATTGTTGGTTTTAACAAGTACGAGAGATGTTATTTTATAGAGAAATACACATAGATAACATCATTGGCTTCTTCAGGCGAAGATCTGGTCATCTCTAAGCGACAACATTTGACATATGCTAAAAACACGTGACAAGCCAGGTAATTCCATTCTAACTTCCAACTTTCATGTCTTTCATGATCTAAGTCCCTTTATGAGATTAGTTACCTAATTCTCCTTGAGGAAAGGCATATATATGGTCATTATTTTCAGAAACAACAGTCAAGATCGACAAGATAGCAAGCAATATCCAAGTATTTTCATTCTAGATTACAGCTTTCATGACATGCATGGTCTTAGAGTCTTCTTGAATATTTATTAACTGATTCCCTTGAAAGAGCTAGATTAGGGTTTGCTATGTTTGAATTAGTTATGAACACAAGGTACTCTCTGATTACTAAAATTAAAGCACTGAGGACCTCCCTTTTGTCCTTGCTTTGTTCTGGAATCTTCTAAGATTCCTATCACGCCAAATCTCCTTAATGGAGAAGGTGAAAGATATAATCAAGATGTGTATATTAACCCTAGAACTTAGATTCCATTCCATAAGCCATTCCAATGCTTCTACAAATGTTGACCCTACGTTTGCAATAAAGCATAACCTTTGTATCTTCTCCTATATAAATTGGGAATAGGGGCAAAGAAAGAATAGATGATTCCTAGTTTCCTCCTCCATCCCACATAACACACAGATAGGATCATAATTAATAAAGTGCATTCTGTCCATTGTGTTTAACTTGTTAAGCACAGTGAGCCACATAAGGATTGACAGGCTAGGCCTGAGGGTTTTGTGCCACATGATAGGAGACTAACTCAGTTTAGGGTTGTTCAGATTCTGTCATTTCTTGAATCTAGAAATGTTAAAGGGGTTCGGAATCATCTTGAGACTTTGGAAAACATCCTCCTTTTGTAGTTCATGTTGATAACTAAGAGTAAGATAGTACAATTCAGCTGGAATGTTCCATTGTCCCCTTAGAAGGATAGAGCTAACCTTTGTACTGATAGGGAATCCACTCCATATTTGGAGAGCTTGAAGATATCTAATTAGAGGGACCTTACCAGTCCAGTTGTCAAACCATAAATGTGTCTTTTCTCCATTACCCACCCTACAATTTACCAGAGGTTCTAATATAGGTCTTAGCTTTAAAAGATGGATCAATGACCAAGAGAAGGAGGGCCTAATCGAAATAGCCCAAAAACTATTTCCTTTCAAGATATAGGTATGAAACCATTGAATCCAAAGAGACCTTTTTCCTAAAAGGATATTCCATAGATTTTTAATGAGGGCTGAGGTATTAAACGAGGCAATAAGAATCAGTCCCAATCCCCCTTCTACTTTACTCTTACAAAATTCAGACCATTGAACCTTGGTAAAATGTCTATCTGAATTTAAATTCCCCAGAGAAATCTTCTGAAAAGCTTCTCTATAGATTTAATGACACCTTTAGCTAATGAGAAATTGGAGGAGCAGTAAATGTGAAGGGAGTTCAGTATCGATTTGATAAGATGTAGCCTCTCCCCC
>JAOQMP010000005.1:10764548-10776476 GCA_027563575.1 Erythroxylum pedicellare | reverse complement strand
TTCCCATACATCTCTATGTATATGTATATTACTTACAAAAGAATCTTGGTACCTTATGACTAGATATATAATGCTCATAAAAACCAAACTCTTTTGTGTTATTAATAATAAATATTTTCATTACAAAACTGTAACTGAAGAAGATTAAATTACATGTAAATACACTTGCTTTCCAGGATACTATATTTACATAACTCCAACATGTTCATCACTAATTACCATAAAAGAAATCAAAAATCTTGATTTGTTGCTGTTATAAGATGTTATAGTCATTTCATTCTTCCTTCTCGTAAGGTTAGGGATCAAAATTGTTTGACCTCCTAATACGATCTTTTTTTTTCTATTACACAAATCCATATGGCTCTTTAAATGAGAGGTTCCATCTTTTGAACTCCTGACTAACGTCTTCTGACATCTGACAATACTTACATTCAACTTTTTTTACTTTGTTCATTGATTAGTCTTATTGAAATGATTTCAAACTTCACTTTTAAATTGACTTGGACTTCTATCTTCACTTAGTAAGGGATTAGAAGTTTCTACTTCTATCTCTGGAATTGGATTACAACTCTCCACTGAAGGAATAATCAATATATTAATACATAAGTTATTCATAATCATAACTGATAATTCATAAACATGGGAGAGAATAAGAGAATATAAACTATAATCATAGATTTAATGTTTATTAGTAACTTACACGGTCACATACACTGAGATCATGTCATAAAACACACAAGCGTGTATGTGTTTTCATGGATTTACACGATCATATACATGGGCGTATATATGACCATATAAGTTACTTTAAGTTTTTTGTGCATACTTATATGGTCACTTACACAAACGTGTATGTGATTGTGTATGTCACTTAATCATACTTACATAGTCACATAAACATGATTGCATATGATCGTGTAAGTTCTTAAAACTTCACTTCATAGTCAATTACACGATCACATACACGCACATGTATGTGAGCGTATAAGTCTACAAAAACACTCCTTAGACAATAACAATTTCAAAAATTCCATTATTTCACAAATTCAATCTTCAATAAAAAGATTCAAAATCAGAATAAAACAAGGGAACTTTATCTTAGTAGGTGAGTGGCAAAGAAGGAAAAAAAATATGACAACGGCGTGGGACAACAAGGTGGCATAGCAAAGGGGCAGCAAAAGGGAGTGCGAGGACGGAAGTGAAAAGTAAAGTGAGCGGCGGGCCGACAAATTGGTCAAAGAGAGAGAGAGATTGAAGTATGTAGGGGAAGGAAGAAAATGACGCATGAGAGGGAGGAAAGGTAAGAGAAAAGTTAACCTAGACTAAAACGACGTCATTTTACTTCATAAAAAATGAAACAATTTAACATAAAACAATGTTATTTAAGTTTTAAATTCAGTCAAAATTTTAGGATTAGGATCTGAAGCATAATTAACTCTAATATGATCCGTTGACCTCAGACTAAACCTTACTAGATCCAAGCTCAAATGCTATCCCTAGTTGAATCTTCAACAAGTAGATTTTGGCAATTTGTTTCCCCAGAATTTAAGTACAACACCTATTTATTACGGCCTTTCAGTAAGAGTCTTCTTAAGCCACGTGAACATTAAAGCAAGTGTAGAGTAGTAAGTTTAGCTCTCTTCCCATCACTTTTCACTCAAGATATTTTGTTGATGAAGGGAATCTCCTTCCTGCCCACTTGGATATAGAAGTAATATACAAATTAGAGTTATGGTTCTTATGTTACAAAATTTGCAATTCATATTATACAAATGCAAATGACTTGGGTGTTACGTGGAAATGGATAGGAAATAATCACATAAAATCTTATTAGTTGACCAGAAAATTTTTTAATAGGAGAACTTTAAGGCTTTACACAACCCATCATTGATCCAGTAAATGAATCGAGCACTGTTGTCGGGCTTGGAAGCTGTAAAATTTGTACTTTTGATGCTTCATGCTCAGGACACTCCAACATGTTGAATAGGTTTCTTGCTTGATTTTTTCCCTAAGGTACTGATATGCCCATCAGCCTAATTGAAGTCCTAGTACATCACAGGTCTGGTCCCTTTTCCGTACTTTTGGGTGGTTGTAGTTGTCACGAGATAATCTGATGGAGAAGGAAAAGCCTCTAGAGAACCAATCTAAAGGTCAACTTTTTGCTTTCTGAAAGAGTAACTTTATGTGACAGATATAACAAGATCTGTATAAAGCAAAGCTTATTTCACCACTAAACAGACAAAAAGGGTAAGGTAAGTTCAAAGTGCCCAATTGTAATTCCTTCTGTATTTTAATGTCTAATTCGGAGATTATTGATCAGCTTTAACGAGCCAGAAAGCTATGTCTTCCCAAAATCTCAACTCATGGGAATACCCCTGCAGGAAAGTAATAGGTGGTACAAAATGTAGGCTAATATCCACATAAAGAGAGGTACTTGAATGATTGAGGAAACAATAGTTACACTGTTTCATTAAAAGTTGCATCGATTCTAGTACAAGAGACCAGTGCAATCCGACAATCCGAGTCCTGCTAGAAGTTCCTGTCTTAATGCTTCTTATCACTGTTACTCGTGGTTTACTGACAGTCAACAATTCCTCAGTTGAACTGCAGTGGCATTGTTTACTTCGGTATTGCTCGACTTGGATTTACGATCATCAAGATGATGTTGGTAAATATAGGAAAGAAAGCCCCAAATAGCCAATAACATGGCTATGATCTTAAGGCCCTCCATTTTATCTTTAAAGAATACCGTAGCAAGAATAGGAATAATCGGCAACCCAAGCGTGCCGATGACATTGCAGAAGAGGGAAGAAATCTCGAAAACCAGCCCCAACATGCCTACAGTCGAAATTTGCCATGATATAGCTGTCCAAACCAGATTCATCAAATAGGATACTTCTCCTTTTGTATAATTCTTCATCTCAGCCCCCAAAGTTTTCCATTCTCGACTTGCAAACAGGCCTAACAGCGAGCCACAACTTGCAACACAACTCGTGCATATCTGCATATTAAGGACAATGGAGAAAGTTTCTTGCTTTATAAACTTCTCAAAAGAAAGCTGCACTAATGAAAGGTATAGGGAGTATCCTGCTGATGCACCAATTGTGCATATAAATCCAATTATATACTGCCACTTTGAAGTGCCTGCAGGTTTCTCAGATTCTGCGTTGACAGCTAGAAGGCACGCAGATATGGTGAGAAGCACAAGAGAATTGAGAATAAAAGGTGTGAACTTCTGAGAATTAAGGAAAAATGAGAAGATTGCATTGAAGGCCAATTGTGTTGCACAAAGCAGAGAATAGGTAGAGACCGGAAGGTATAAGAGCCCATACGAGTACATCAAGTTGTCTCCAGTCATAAGCAAGCCAATGCCAATATAGATGAGTGCAAGTGTCCATAGACTTGATTCCGTGGCAAACAATGATCTGAAGCAATGAGGGGTTCTATTGGTGGCAGATTTAGTTGATGGATGGAAGAAAAAGAGTAGAGGTAATAGAACAGGAAAGCCAGCTGATTGAACAAATGTTGCCATCCATTTGCTGTTCCCCCCTTTGTCAAAATATAACCTACCAAGAAGAGTTGCGGCAGCTTGGCCTGAGAGAAGAATGAGAATATAGCAGGTCACACGAAGCCACCAGACGAATTTCGGACGCTTCAGTTCACTCTTAACTGCGGAATTACCAGAACCAACGTTGGCCTCTTTGTCTTCCACAGCTGAAACACACCAAATGATCTATTAAATAATGTTGGTATCTTTATTTGAATACCCTAAAGCCCACATGAAGATACATAATATTCAGCCATTTTCTCATGCTGCCTAACTAGATATATGTTCATCAGTTGGCAATGATTGTAGACAACTCTTCAAGTCGTCAGACTAAATTCGAAGAGCATCTGCAGTAGGCTCATCTGTTAATGCTTTAGATGTCTCCGTATCATGTTGAATTTAAATTTTCTAATACAATATAAAATGTTGAATGACAAATTTACGAGAATTAATAACATCCCGAGCAGTAGAATAAACCTTGATCCGTCCCACGTTCTTAGCCCAAAACTTTTTCAAACTTTGTGGACAAGAATCAGAAATACAAGTTTGAACATGGAAGCTAAAGCCTTCTGTTTTGATGAAATTTGTCATTACATACCTATTGATTGCAGGTGAAGATCTTGTGCAGGCTCCATGAAGGTTCAGAGAGTATAAACTCAGTAAACCTAGTGTGTAGCAATTATGGAAATATCTTCTCTCAGTGTTTGACATAAGGCCAAAAGATCTCCAGTCAACAATTGAATATTTAATCTCTCAACAGGCAGAGCCAATTAGTTAATAACTTTTGGGACAGGTAGCATGCAACAGTAATCCGCAGTCATAGTTGAAAGTATTCAAAGTTTTCGTGCCTGACTTTTTGCATCACATAAGTACAATTTCCTGACGTTATTTATCTAAAACCACAGTGATGAACTTGACTATGGCTGAATCAGCAGTCATAGTTGAAAGTATTCAAAGTTTTCATGCCTGACTTTTTGCATCACATAAGTACAATTTCCTGACGTTATTTATCTAAAACCACAGTGACGAACTTCGTTGTGGCTGAAATGAAATGAATAATTCGTCAAAAGCTGCTCTATTCCGCGCAAAATTATCTGCAGACGTTCTGGAATAGGCTCAAGAAGGTAGATATATCACAAAAATAATTGGCAAGCAATACATGTAATTTCCTAATTCCAATGCTCCTCGTGAATCAGGAGTTCGCCTGACAACCATGTTCAAGGTAGTCTATAATGACAGCTAACATTTGAGATCAATAACGGACGATAGCTGGCTTACCGCAATAAATTGTAGGAATAAAAGTCAAGACAATATGCTGCATACAATTTTTAATAATTAAGCCCAGCGATTGATCTCTCCTGTGCAAAAAGTTAATCAGGCAGGCCAAAAGTGAGGTTCCAAGTCAATGTGCATTAGGTTTCCTTCTCTGTCTGAATGATTGTGCCTATCAATTCTCAAGGAGTAATACAAAATAATTTGTCGTCATATAAGTTGTCTGTCGGAGGATGTCATTAACCTGGAAAGAAAAAGAAAAAGAAAAAGTGATTTGATGTAAATTCTTTGTCAAGTCTGACACGTACCTATAAATTTGTATAGCCTGCAACCTGCCATATTAAACAACCAATAGTAGCTTGCTATTGGGTTCATCTGTCCGTTCATTCTGTATTATAAATACTCATAAAACAAGCTACATACAGAATAATAGGAACGGATTTGTTTGCCTTACTACTAAGTACTAACTATGCAACTTCGCGGCACTCCATTTTCCAACAAAAAGAACTGAGGTTAGCATCCGTGACAAAGTTATTTCTGAAAGAATAGACGTTTTCGGTGCACATGCAAGCAGGATGATATATAATGTACTTTCTTCCAGAGGATGGCACTCTCTTGATAAACTATAAGATATAGTCAACTCTTGGTATTTATAAAGGGCTGGTAAGTATGCGTAAAGATTCCAAATTTGCGATTCATATAGAATATAAAAACGTGGTTATTGCTTATTGGATTGAAGTAATTATTAGTATTACATTTGTAAATTAATTACTTCAAAGAGACTCAGTAAATCGAAAAGGAATGAGGAGCTAACATGAGCGTTTCTCACCGTAGGGAAGAGAAAGCAATCTGAACTGAAGGCCACAGCTACGACAATTTCATTTCTGACCAAAACTTCAACTTCAAAATGTGAAGGAGAGGGCATACCGGTTGAGATGGAAAGTCTCTCTCGCTGCAAACCTATCTATCACTTTACACACCCCTCAAGTATGAAGAACCAAAAATAAATAATCTACTTGGAAGGGATGGATATTGTATTATTAAAAAAAAAAAAAAGTTTGCCGCCTATGGAGCAGAGATTTCTACTCTTATTAATTTGGCAAAAGAGAAATCTTGAGAAGAAAATTCAGAAATGATTGCAGCTTTAAGTAATTCCTTTCGGCGTACTGCAACATGAACCGTTTTATTCACCATCTTCCAAATGGTATGCACAGCATTCTTGACAGATCAAAACTGTATTGATTGCTTACCAGCTACAACAACGTGCAGATCATTGCTCCAAAGTAATAATCACCTTTTTATATCTACAATCTACAAAAATTTTATACCAGAATAAATCACCAAGACTTTAAAAAACAATTTGTTATGATTTGCTTCCTTTGATCATTGACAACTTACGTACCACACTAAAATAATGTTACATGTGTTCAACATTTAAAACCTCCCCATATTCCTCAGCTTGTTTGCTTATATGATCATGGCTTTCTTCATCCAAGCCCCAAACCTGCTGTTGCTCTTTTCCTGTGCTGTTGCTACCAGATTTTAAGAGAGAGAGCTGATCAATCGCGATAGCATTTCGCTTATAGCTCCAAACAAGCATTGAGATATAATCCTGAGGTGAAACCAGACCTTGCTCTCTAATGCATTGACGTTGCTCCTCCAAGGTTCTTGGATCATCAAGACTTATATACTCGAGCAACGCCTTCTCATGATCAGGTCTCCAATTGGTTGGAAAAGGAGTATAATCAGTCTCAGGTACAAGAGACATCCTGGTATACTGAAGCCCATCAATTGACTCAACAAGACCCATCCTTAGCAAGTTATGGTACTCTGGGGAGGCCCCTTTTCTCTCCTTCAAAGGACGGCTCAAGTTACGTGAACCAATCTTATAAACCTTCGCACGTGAACGGAGCTTATATTTTGCAGCATAAAGCTTTGCAAGTGAACCCCTTAAGATGTAAGAACAGAAGTTAACCACTTTCTTTCGATTGTCAGCATATCTATACCACTCGACCATGGTTGTCAGGAACTTGTTCATCTGGGCATTCGTGTGAGCTTGAGTGGCATGGAACATTCTAAAACAAGGCTGTGGATCAGGATCCCTATCCCCCTTTATAAAATGTAACTTCCTAAATTGCTTAACGCATTGTTTTAAGCTTGCTGTCACTGACAAAAGTGTACCCACACCCTTTTCACTAATGATCTTTCCACCAGTCGCAGTGTACCGAAGAGTTGGATAAACAACCCTTCTGCACAACACATGGTCAAGAAACATAATACCCTTGGTTATATGTTCTATTGGGAGATTCTCATTGTCAAGCTTGAGCATGTACTTCTGATCAAAAAACTCAATCAATTGCTTTCTCAATGTGGCAGCATCTGCCCTAGGACCACGCACACCGATCAAAATATGACCCCCATATCTTATATAATCAATTTTTCTAGTCTTATCAGGGCCACTTGTTGGCACAAATTCTGGCCAAGATGTATTGCCCTGCTTTTCCTCCCCTTCTGGGCTGTTCCAAATAACATCACTTTTAGACGGATGATAGAACTCCTTAATCTTACCCTCCATCCATTGGTCCAGTTCATCAAGGCAGATATTAGCCAAAAGAGGAGTGAGCATTCCGCAATGCCCCCAAGAAGGAGTCTTCTCTGCCTCCTCAGGTGCAAATCCAAAAAAGGTCTCTAACCAATATGGATCCGGCTTTGGCTCATCTTCTGCCAACACCCTCTTTTTCTGATACTTTCTCTTCTTCTTCTTCTTTGGTAATTCCACAGCACTTGTAATTACAGGTGTAGTCAATGCTGCTTTCACCAAATCAATCACTTTCTTATCTCTAACATCCCTCATTAACGCACTTATCACCAACCCCACCTTCATTCCATCCAAAACAGTGCTCAAATCACCTTTTATGTACCACAAATACCCTGCAAATTTTCTCCTAATCACCCTCAAAACCGTATGTGCATTTCTACCGGGCCTAAATGCATATGACTTTTGTGAAAAGCGTGCTTCATATATGGGTTCAAGAATCATAAACAACACCTCCTGTACTATCTTATCCTGAAAAGGAGCTGGCTGTGTGGTTGTCAAAATTGCTTTAATTTTCCTCTTAGATAAAGACTCATAATCCGTCTTGTCCCTTGGAGACTTGATGTAAAACTGCAACCGAGCACCCCACTTAAATCTATCATCAAGGACTGCATTTCTCAGTGCCAATAAATCCTCCAATGCAGACCTTTGTATTGCATTACGAGGCATATAAGCTCCCATTTCATCAGCAGAAACTTTCTGATAAGCTAATACCCACAATTCAAAACGGCGAAGATATTGGGTCAAATTGTTAACAATTCTATCAGGTTCACGGAAGTTGTCAAGCCACATTTGGGAGCAAAGTGACACACCATCTTCCTTCATCAGTTTGAAAGGATCGTCATCAGGCAGTGGTGTTCGCACCCGGTGCATAGGAGCGGATGAGAGAAAGCGAAGGAAAACTAACCCATTAACCCTGTGGTTTAAGGGACTGGATTGATAGGCAGTGGTAATATGATTGGACTTGGAAAGAACGTTATGAGTGTATTTGACAAAGCGAAGAAGCATTTTGTGATGGTGGAATCACTTCTACAGCTATCTTAGACCATTATCCGAGTTCATAAAAAAGGATACTCAGCCAACTATAACCTAAAATCAAGCAACCCAGTTCAATGACAAAAGCTGAAGCTAAACATGGAGAAACTGAATGGAGAGTGAAAAGTGTGATCGCGTTTGAGTTATTACCAGAGCTTGCAACAAACCCTTTCGCCTGTGAGCTTTGATACGAAGATAAAACACGAAGAGCTTAAGACTGGGTGATTTTGAGGTGCTTTTGGCTAGCCCACTAGATGTTTGTATTATTGCCCAAGGGTTTATGACGGTTCCTTGAAGTTTATCAAACCCGTGGGTTGAGCACTGTGAAGCTGCTGTGGAGAAGCATTGGGTACTTTTAACATTAAACAAATTAACGTGTATAGGTATCGCCGTTAATTATTCACTTCAAGAAGACATCTGATTTCGTATAGATCAGTAGATTGTTTGGCTTTTTTATTTTTATTTTCGTTTTTTAATAAAATAAAAATATATTTAGTTGAGAATTGTAATAAAAATAAAAAATTAGTTAAAATTTATAATAAAAATTGAAAATAAAAACTTGTTTAGTTTTATTATTCTATTATATTCTTATTATAGTATTAGATGTAAGGATATGAGTATTGCATAGTATTACATGGTACCGGCCGTATCCACTGAAAAATAATAAGGTAATTATATATTTTGTATCGGTTTAGTATTAATCCATACGAACCAGTACCCGAGATATTGGTAAAATACTAGATTAAATTAAAAAAGTTCAAAAACTTATGGAGTAGAATGAAAAAACAACTAAATTCTAACCTTAGTCAAATTGTATATCATGCTTCTGCCTAGCGCCCACCCTTAGCTTGCTTCTCCCTCCTCTCTACTCACACACCTTTGCTCGTCACTATGTCCTGTCGCCTCCTCCGATCTTCACTGTTGTCGCTCCTCTCTGCTTTTGTCGTCACCCTTCTCTCATCGTCCTGTCGTTACCACTTATAGCTCATCACTCATGTCATGAAGTCATGCCCTCTTGCTCTTCCTCTTAGGATCTTGGACCTCTCCTCCTCCAGCCATCATCCACCGTCCAACGCTAATGTCATTGCAACCCCCTCCTGTCGCCAACTTGTCACTATTGTTCAACATTCAACAATCTAGTAAAATAGATCAAGTTTGTTGAAGAAACCAATCTTCAGATCCTGTAAGGCATGTTGTGACTTCATTATTTGGATGTTTTTGGCTATCTATTATGTGTATTTCTAGTTAGAAAAGGTAGTGCCTAAGTATGAAAGTTCGTTTATAATTAGTTGAGTTATGTAATTACACAAAATGGATTCAATTACAAACCATTTATAATATTATCATACAAGTATGAATATTAGCTGTCGAAGTGTATTAGTCAAAAGGATTGTTTCATTTTTAGACTAAGAAACATGAGAATTAATGTATATACTTCCAATATAATAGAAAGAAATGTTTATGGCGGTTATTCATTTCTCTCTTGTAGCATTTGCACAATCTTTTTTAGCATATGAGATTTAGTTTTTGATCAATCTTAAGTCTTAAAGTATCATAGTGGTGTATTGGTGTATGTATATGTATATGTATATGTAACATTTACCCTTATCATAAATAAGGGACTTGTTAGTGTTTCAATTATTAATAAAGTTTATCTGGGCCTTACAATTGATTTATTTAGATATAATACAAAATATAGTGATATTCTAGGATAGAATGTGCTTAAGCCTCAAATTTTCTCAAGGGAAGATTTATATAAGTTTATGAAATTTACTTGCATGTCTATATCATATGTGTAGCACTCCACTCCCGCAAGACACATGCTTAACATCCTGTGTAATATCTGAGTCCGTGCCCTGCGAGGGTGGCATACTAGAATACTCAGTCAGTCAAAAATCGGTATAAATTTTTTTCAACAATGCACGCATGTGTGGAAGTCAACATTCAAATCGGGCTACTTTATTTAAAAACTTTTTCAATTATAACAATACAATCAACAGAATTTTCAATAGTCATTTGGGCCCTTTCATAAAAACAAAACACTTTAATTATAAAGTCTTTACATTACAACATAAAGCATAGACACCATTTTAGAAAACTTTCGGAATACATAATTTGATACAAAAGTTGCAGAATATACAATTCCATACAAAAAGAAAGAAATACAATGCAGACGTGAACTGATCCCGACCTCTATCTCTTACTGCATGTTGTAGGTATACTCCTGTTTGCCTAACGGGGTATTCTTCTGATCCTAAAAAATATTTGCAAATTTTGGGTGAGTTTTACGAACTCAATGAGTGACCATCATTGATGACTCACCCAGTCACATAACATATAATTCACATTCACAACATTTCACACTTCACATTCAATGCACTTTAATCATTCATCTTGTATATGTAGTGCACATGAGACCTATTTTTCATTTGTTACTTTGTTTGTGACCGAGTGCCTAAATTGTCCTGTATCTATTGGATATCGGGCTCATTACTAACTATCCCTTATCCGCTTGGGGGATACATGGCTCATTTTACATAGTGAGCCTTAGGCTCTTAATCACTTTCTGAGCTCGAGACTCTTTTCACACTGTGAGTTTTAAGTTCTGATCGATGACTACTCTGGTCACAACTTCATTATGTTTCATGCATTCATGAAACAGAATGCCTCAATCAAATTTGCGTATACTCATGCAATCACATTCACATATCATCGGACCTTAATCCAGCGATATACTCATGCAATCACATTCACATATCATCGGACCTTAGTCCAGCATTCAATATTAAGTTGAGAATCACATTTTTCAGTCAATCATATCAATGAAACACATAGTTCGTCACATTCACATACAATGAGCACTTCAATCTCCAAATCAAACATCACAATTATCGGACCTCCTGTCTAGAAACCAACACAATATAATCAACATTCATATAGTCATTCAATACAAAATTCAAAACAAAACAAACAATAAAACGAGACCATTTAGGTCTACTCGCAGTATGCTCCAAGTTAGCATTTGCTTCTAAATTCTGGAAATGCCTGAATGTGAACACTTAACCATCACAACCCATTTATACAAGACACAAATTGCACACTCATTAACAATGGCACAATTACAAGCATTTATTCATGTACAACTGTGTATATGGACTATGTACAATGCATGCTTAATGACAATCCCGGGTACTTTAACAAACTTCATATCTTATACTCATTCTCATTTCATAACTTAATCACTCATCAATTTTTTTAAATCATATCCAAATAAAAAATCTATCATTTTTTCATAATCATCCAAAAACCAGAACACTCACGCATTTCATCACATTTTCAGCACTCTTTTACTTTCAATTTTTCTGCATTTCTAACTTTTGTATTTTCTTCATTTATTCCTATAACTATCACTTTAATCGTTCTTTCACATCATTACACATTTTCATTGATCTTTCAACTCCAAAAACTAGTTTAACAC